>JASDQU010106736.1:47893-61233 GCA_032191745.1 Picea mariana | reverse complement strand
CCAAACCTAAATTCTCCAACTTCTCATGACCATAACTCTTTAACCGTGAGGAGATATGTGACATTCCACATACCAACGGAAATGGAATGAAAAGAACTATCCATATAGGATGGTTTCATTGAAAAATTCACTAGATTTTATCTCATTATTCCACAAATAAGCATGCATTCTCCAACCATACTTCTAGGATAACTCAATCCACAAAGTGTCTTCCCGTGAGGGATGTCACCATAAGGGGAACACTTTGGAGTTCATCCATTTCTACTTATTATCAACCATGACAATACAATAATGATTCATCTTTACATCAATAGATCTTGGGTCCATTACCCAACCTTTGTGCTACGGGGCTTTCTTCAAGGGTTGACATCAATGACAACCAACCTTAATAAAAAATCCACAACAATATCCAATAAGCATGCATAGTCTAAAGATTCAATTAAATGATAATTAAATATATAGTGGAAGTACATTCATACACAGATAATAATAACTCAATAGAGATCACTTATCTTTATAAAAAGATGACACCAACTGGCTACAGACCAAGGACATTCCACCCAACCATAGACACCACTGTTCCAAATATCAACAACAATGTCACCCCCAAGCCAAGGCTATGAATCCATAAGGACAGTTCCAAAGTGTACTTGTGTTCCCAAACTAGTTAGCTCTCAATCTCTCATAGGTTTCCCACACCCACAACAATCGAAAGTACCCATCTCTCTTTTACCCAACCTGTACCACCCAAGAGAATGAAACTCCACCCTTTTCTTCCACGCAGTCCCTGAGGTAGTCCTTCTCCTTTATTTTTGGTGTCTCCAGAACAGATGGTCTAGAATATCAAAGTTGGAACTCTCAGGACTCGCAGTTGTGAGAAAAACAGGGCACGGGCCAACACATCTCAGACATGCAGGCCTCAGGTCATGACTGGATTCTACCAGCTACCATTACAACCAACTATCCCATGGCTAATTCTTTAGAAATTTGATTCCCTTTTCCTAAGCCAAGACGTGGATGAGGATGGATCAATGGATGGGTAGGAGAATGCATGGAAGGGTGTGAGGGAAATGAATGGATGTATAGGAAATCAAGGAATGAACCATCAGTCAAACCCCCCCATTAGACCAGAGGCGGGTTTAAGTAACTGCGTGGGGAATCAAGAACCTCCTGGAATTCCCCAAGAAGCTCATGTAATTGATCCCCCACCTTTAGACAAAAGGGTAATTAGAATAGGAATAAACACTTATCCCCTCAATCCCCTTCTCTTGTGGAATCATAGCGACTATAACTCTAGTCCTTGTCTATCTAGAATCTAGCGATGTGTTTATTATTGATAATGATCAAAACATTACTTTTCTTGGGCATACTGGCCCGTTAATAATTGTTTGGGCACTCAGGCCTCTCATCATTGTAACAATACATTAAGGAAAATGGGGTTCAAAAATTGGGGTGTTACATCCCCTCCCTCTTATTTTGGCTCTGTCCTCAGTGCATATACAAAATAGAGATCAAAATCTCAAATTTATTCAAAACATTGTGGGTACTCTGCCCACATGGCATCGTCATTCTCCCAAGAATCATATTCAGGACTGTAGCAGGTCCACTGAACTTTTTCCATCTCTATAACTCGATTCCGGAGCATTTTGACTTTTTTGTCCAATACCGACACTGGTTGAACCTAAAAATATCTCTCTGTCTCTACCTTAATCAGATGCCAATCAATAACATGGTTAGGATCATGTACATCTTTCTTTAGTAAAGAGAAACGAAATACATTATGCACATTCATGGAAGCAGGCAATGCAATCATGTATGCAACTGGCCCTATTTTGTCCAATATTTCAAATGGACCACAGAATCTGTCTGCCAGCTTTGTACAACTACCCAATTTCAAAGAGATTTTCTTGGGATTCACTTTCAAAAGTACATGCTCCACTACTTTAAATTCTCTAGCTGTCATGTTCTTGTCTGCATAAACTTTCTTTCTATGCTGAGTTGCCTTTAAATTCTGCTTGATCTTAACCACCTAGTCTTCCATGTCCTTGAGCAATTCTATCCCAAGTACCACTCTATCTACTAGGTTTTCCTAGCTCACTAGAGTATTTCATTTCCTACCATACAAGGCTTTAAATGGGCTCATTCTCAATGAATATTGATACCCATTATTATATGCAAACTCAACCAAGTGTAAGTAATCTTCCCACTTAGATGGCTTATCCATCACATACATTCTTAGCATGTCTTCAATTATTCGATTGACTCTCTCTGTTTTCCCATCTGTCTAGGGATGATATGTTGTGATAAAGTTTAGATTTGTGCCAAAGCCTTTAAACAATCCCCTCCATAAATTGGAGGTAAACTTAATATCTTTGTCCAAGACAATTTTCCTAGGTATCCCATGCAACCTAGCAATTTCCTTCATGAAAATTTATGCAATATTATCCATTGTATGCGTTGTCTTCACAGGCACAAAATGAGCATCCTTTGTTAATTTTTCAACCACCACCATGATTGAATCATGTTTCTTATTCTTTATGGGTAATCCTATGATGAAATCCATGGTGATGTCTTCCCATTTCTTCTCTGGAATTGACAATGGTTGCAGCAAACCCGCTGGGTGCCTATGTTCAACCTTCACCTTTTGACATTCCATACATTGAGTGATGTAATCAACAACATCATTCTTCATTCTTGTCAAAAATAACTGGCTTCTTACTGCTGTAATTGTTTTCTGTTAACTGGGATGTCCAGCATAAGGAACATCATGCATTTCCTTCAGTAGCAAATTCCTTAGTTCTCCAGAATTAGGAACATAGATTCTATTTTTATGCATGAGTAATCCATCTTGATTTATCTCATACTCCTTTATTCTTGGTTGTACATCTCCTTGCTGTAAGTTTTCCTTTACCTATAGGTAATGCTGATTTTTAACAAGACCATCTAAAAATTTTCTCCTCAAGTATGACTAATGCATACTGATAGCAATAGCATGCATGAGATGCACTCTCCTACTAAGTGCATCAGAAACTTTATTCTCCTTCCCCTTGATATGCTTGATATCAAAGTCATATTCACTTATAAATTCCAACCATCTTGCTTGTCTAGAATTCAAGGTTGGTTGCTCAAAAATATACTTCAATCCACTGTGGTCTGTCCTTAATTCAAATTTATTCCCCATGAGATAATGCCTCCACTTCCTCAAGGTGTGAACAATGGCAACAAGTTCCAATTCATGCGTGGCATAGTTCCTCTCATGTTCCTTAAGCTTTCTAGACTCATATCCAATGACATGTCCATTTTTCATGAGGACTCCCCCAAGTCCTTCCTTACATGCGTCTGTACATACCACAAAACTTTCATTTGGGTGAAAAATCTTTAACACAGGTGCACTAGTAAGTAATTCCTTCAACAGATTAAAATTATTTTCACACTTGAGTGTCCATTCAAATTTAGTTCCCTTCTTTTGCAAATAAGTGATGGGATGAGAAATATTAGAGAACCCTACTATGAACCTTATGTAGTAGCCAACTAATCCCATAAAAGATCTGATGTCTAACACATTTCTAGGTGTTGGCCATCCTCTAATGGCTTTGATCTTCTCTAGATCCACTGTTATGCCCTGCTCTAAAATAATGCGTCCCAAGTAATGGATCTTCTTTTGATAAAAGAAAACTTACTCAACTTGGCATATAAATGATGTTCACTTAGTACTTGCAATACCAGTCTTAAGTGATTTTCATTCTCCTGTTCAGACTTATAATAGATAAGTATGTCATCCAAGAATAATATGACAAAATTGTCCAAACAATTTCTGAATATGCCATTCATTAAGCACATGAAGACAACTAGTTCATTGGTTAGTCCAAATGGTACCACTACAAATTCATAATGCCCATACCTGGTCCTAAAGGTTGTCTTATGAATGTCCTCTTCCTTGATTCTTATCTGATGGTATCCTTCCCTCACGTCAATTTTTGAAAATATCTTTGCTTCTCTTGACTGATCAAGGAGATCATCAATTCGGGGTATAGGATACTTGTTATTTATAGTGTACTTGTTTATCTGTTGGAATTCAATACACGGCCTCAAGGTTCCATCCTTCTTTTTGACAAAAAGTATTAGTGCTCCCCAAGGTGAAACACTTGGACGTATGTAGCCTTTCACAAAAAATTCCTCCAACTACATTTGCAATTCTTTTAACTCTAGTGTGCTCATTTTGTAAGGTGTTTTTGACATCGAGGAAGCTCCTGGAGATAAATCAATTGATAAATCTATCTCCGTTCTTGGTGGCAATCCAGGTATTTCTTGGAATACATCTTCAAATTCCTGTAGTACCGAGAAATATTTGAGGCTTGGCCCCTTTGTATTATCTAGCTCTTCCACATGAGTTGCATACAATTGACATCCATTCCTAAAACATCTTTTCAGCTACAAGGCTGGAATCTCCCTTTTAGAGATGGGTCTTGGAACTCCTTTCACAATGCTCTATTTTCCATTTCCATCAAGACATGTAAATGTCTTGTTATGACAATCGAGGACATCATGATGCTTGTCCAACCAATCCATTCCAATTAGAATATCATAAGACCCCAATGGTATGATATTTAGATAAACACTAGTATTCATGCCATTAATACTTATGGAACAACTTCTGACCATATCATGGATTCTTCTTTTGGTTCCAGTAGCTAACTAAACCAAACTTGATTTTCCAAGTTTACTTTTATCCAAATGTAATCTATCCACTATCTTAGGATCAATGTAGTAATGAATTTATCCTGAATCAATCAAAATAGAAACAGGTTGATTTATGATCTTACCTTCCACCTCGATCATACGGGACTGGTACTCTTCTTGTCTATCATATAAATATGCATAGATTCTTCCCATATCTTCGACTGTTGTAGCCTCTTGGATGTTGTGCAGAGTATTCACCCTATCCTTCCTGTGTGGGAAATCCTTATACAGGTGATCTTCTTTGCATCCCCAATCATTGCATTGGTAGTCTCCCCCTTTTTCCCAAGGAATCTTCTTTCTTGAAATATCCCTTAGCATACTAATCTTGGCGATTTTTGTTAGGCTCATTCCTATTGAAGGAAGGTTTGAATCCTTTCCTCCTCTGATAAGACTTCTCATTCTTCTTTTCCTTCCAATATTTCTGCAGAGATTCTCTTCCCTAGCCTTGCTCATACAGGTATTTAGCCTTCCTGATGGACTCATTCAAGGTATTGGGTTCATCATACTTTATCTTTTCCTTATAAAAGGCTAGTAGTCCACTTAAAAATATCTGTATTTTCACTTTCTCATCACCAATGAACCTGAAATACTTTAACAATCCCAAGAACTTCTTCTCATACTCTACCATAGTCATGCTTCCCAACCTGATCTCAAAGAACTCCTACATTTTCTTGTCACAGAAATTCTCTGAGAGTTAGTCCTTCTGGAAGTACTTATTGAACTACTTCCAAGTGATACTACTTTCATTAACATGTTCCACTTGCTTCAGTTGGTCCTACCACACTGCATCTTTCTCGTGTAAATGGTAGGTGGTAATCCTGGTTTCCAGGTTGGATGAATAGTTATGCAACTGAAAATATCTTCTGAGCCCAAGAAACCATGCTTCAACATCATTGTCCCTTTCTCTTTAACCATCAAAGTAAGGTGTCTTGAGCTTCCTCAACTCTCCTTGCAAACTATCTACCTCTCGTTTCCTTCTTTGGTGTCTGACAGGAGACACCTTTGGACTTCTTGTGGGATCTTCTGATGCATAAAACTTCCCTTTTGAGTAAGGAGGTGAGTGGTGTCTATGAGCTCTACTAGCACTTCTGGAATAACCATCTCTTCCATGATCATCCCTTCTTTCATGGCACCTGCCTTGTTCCTCTTGTCTTGAGTTTGATCCCTTCTTCATTTATCTCTGCAACTGATTTAAGCTCTACAAAACTCAAGCATTTATCTAAATTTTCTCTCTCATGATTCTCCCATTGTCTTCTTTGTAGCTCTCCACTTCCATATTCAGGATTCTTACCATTTCTATTAACATTTCTTTCTCTCCTTTTCCCTTACATCCATTGAACTGTGTCTTTGCATTACCAACAATGGTATTCTGGCCTTCGGCCTCCTTATCATGACTGGAGGCTCCCTCGCATTCTTCCATTTCCTCAATATGCATCCTGAATTGATGTGTTTAAACCTCTTAATTTTGAAAAAAGTGCAAGTGACCATTTTGTTAGAATTATGCATATGATAAACAAAATTTCCAAACCATGCTATAGGTCTCTTTGTTTTTTTTTTTCATGGATATCATATCCCCATTCTCCGAAAATAATAGTGTCTTGTTATCCCTGGCTAACACATAATTTCATCCCGCACAGGCGCTTCCTTCAAACCACCTCTAAGACAACCATTAATTATGGAATCCTCTTTCCAAGTTATTTCCAATCACAACTTCCTTCCTAATCCTTATTTTTTTTTCCTTGTTTAACACAGTTTTCGGGCACTATCCCCCCCATTTTACTTAAGGTGTTAGTTCGCATGGGACCATGGCTATGACCACTCGCCTAACCAAAAGGTGCTTCATGACTTTGCATGTCAGGTGTTTGCATATTATCCAACCCTGACTCTCTGACTTCTGAATTCCCGACTTGGAGCCTAGTACGTGCTAGCTCCTCTGTTAGCCTTCACTAATGTGACCTTCGGCTATGACCCAAGGCCAATCTCACAGGAGCTTCACAAATTTTCATGTCAGGTATTTTCATATGAGCCAACCTTAACTCTCCCAAATTTTGAACTCACGAACTGGAGCCTAGCGAGCACTAGTTCCTTCCCTTAACCTTCATCAATGTGACCCTTCGTTATGACTTGGGGCCATTCTCTCGAGTTCTTCACGACTTTGCAGTTCGCGTGGTCAGAATATTTCTTGTATCCCTTCTTCTGACTCCCGAAATTGCGATAGCGTCATATCGACGGTCCACAATCCCTGCGATCCAACTGTTCTTCTCTCCCCTTCACGAATCAAGACTTCGCGTCTCACAAAATTCTTTGGGACCAAATCAACAGTCCAAATTTCCTCGTGCTCCAATGGTTGAGATGTCCTTCGCGAACTCGGGAATTCGTGTGATTTCTTACCCTGTGCACTTCCAAAGGCTTAAAGTCTGTTCACTTACCTCTGAATTATATGGCCCAGATTCACCTGTCCTCCGATCCAACAATCCCAAATCTCCCATGATCCTACAATGGAGATCACTCCTGAATTAGAAGGGGACAGTCAGGATCATTCAAACACCTTACCACGGGTCTTTGGTGATCTAAATCCTACAGAGGTTCTGCAATGTCATTCCTCCTGAGATTTTCAACTCCATGGTCATATTTCGATCTGTAACCACGAGACTCTGACTAACAGACCTGACCCATACCGGCCCAGTGTTTCAACCAGAAGCTCCGATACCAAATTGTAGCATACCCATCCACCCATAGGCCGGAGTATGATACCTTCAAGCCCGCGATTGGACTTATTTCTCTTACCGATACCTTTTAAAAAATTTAAGGATGAATAAAATAAAATACTTAAACGACATGCACATCAATATCCAACAAGAATGCATAGTCTAAAGATTCAATTAAACTATAATTAAATATACAATGAAAATACAATCATACACAAATAATAATAACAAAATAGAGATCACTTATCTTCATAAAAAGATGACAGCAAGTGGCTACAGACAAAGGACGTTCCACCCAACCATAGACACCACTGCTCCAAATCTCAACAGCACTGTCACCCCCAAGCCAGGGCTATGAATCCACAAGGATGGTTATAGAGTGTACTTGGGTTCCTAAACCAGCCAACTCTCAAGCTCTCACAGGTTTCCCACACCCACAAGAATCCAAAGTACCTAGATCTCTTCTACCCAACCTGTATCACCCAAGAGAATGGACCTCCACCCTTCTCTGCCACGCAGTCTTGCAGGCAGTCCTTCTCCTTTATTTTATGGGCCTCCAACATAGTTGGTCCCGAATCTCAATGCTGGAACTCTCAGGACTCGTAGTTGTGAGAAAAACAATGCACAGTCTAATGCATCTCAAACATGCAGGCCTCAGGTCACACCTGGATTGTACCATCTACCATTACAACCAACTATCTTGTGGCTAATTCATTAGCAATTCGGTTCCCTTTTCCCGATCCAAGATGCAGATGAGGATGAATCAATGGACAGGTAGGAGAATGCATGGAATGGCATGAGGTAAATGAATGGATGCACATGAAATCAATGAAATAACCATCATTTGAACCCCCCCATCAGACCAGAGGCATGTTTAAGTAACTGCATGGAGAATCAAGAACCTCCTGGCCTTCCTTAAGAGGCTTACGTAACTGATCCCCCACCTTTAGATAAAAGGGTAATTAGAATAGGAATAAACACTTTGCCCCTCAAGCCCCCTATATTGTGGAATCATATCCCCCTATAACTCTAGTCCTTTTTCATCTAACAACCATCGATGTGTTTATTATTAATAATGATCAAAACATTACATTTATTGGGCATACTGGCCCGTTAATAATTGTTTGGGCACTCAAGCCTCTTAGCATTGTAACAATACATTAAGGAAAATGGGGGTTCAAAACATAGGATGTTACACACAACAAGTTCAAAACCACCAAAAACTATAAGGTGGCCGCAACCAAGGTTATAAGAATTTTTTATGCCTAGCAGTAAGGCTTCAAACTCAGTGACATTGTTCATGCAAGAAAATCTAACCTATAAGAAAAGTTGTGGATTTTACCTGTAGGTGAGTACAAGATAATGCCAGTTCCATTACCTTATTTTGAGCATGAGCCATCGAAATGCATGTGCCACATACCGTCTTCTAAATCAATTTGTTCTAAAGTAGTTTCACTCTCATTAGCAAAGATAGAGTACAGCCCTAAGTATTCCTCGAGATAGTTTACATTCGGTTGAGGAATTCTCTCTATGTATGGTGAAATTATTCCTTCTCTTAGGACTATAATATTCTTTCCATTTCGAGGAATGGATAAGTGTGTTCCATCAAGATAAAGATATCCACCTATTAGGGCTTGATAGTCTCTTGCTAAGATAATGGAATATTTTCTTATTGGCATGTCGATTACTTGGATGTTGAGGGTTGTCCTTATTTTAGGATGTGCACACAGAACCAAAGTTACATATTTTATTTCACCTATAGTTGACTATTGCATATTTTTAAAAGAGAGCATACTTCTAGAATTTCCCTTAGTACATGATAAACCTAGCTCTTCCATGATGATTTTTGATATTACGCTTGGGCCCAAACTACCATCAATTAGGAAACAATGGGCTATCTTATCAATAATTTTTACAAAAATGAAAAATGGATGGTTTTTTATAGGGTGTCTAAAATTATTTACAGCTATCTTATTTACAGTGGGACCCTCTTATTTTGTCTCTTCACAAAGATTGGCTATGGTGGAATCTTTTCTTTCCATAAAATTATTGATATGTTTTTGTTTTTCAGGGAACGAAACCATGTCCAAAAGAGTAGCATTGACCTTTATATTAGCCAATTGGTTAAGGATGTTATACTTGGAAGATGGAAGAGGGTAAGGAACTCCTTGAATTTTGGGAATTTTGACAGTTTGTACATTAGTTCCTTGTGATGATGAGGCTGGGGTGGAATAAGTATGAGGATGATATTATTTCCCTTTAGGAGCATAACATTTGTTCCTAGTATTTATGATCATAACATCTTATGGTTTTGCCCAATCTAGAACAACGATAGTGGTTTCAGGTTTATTGCCAAAGATTTTATCTCTGGCACTCTTCTTTACTTCACAATTAATTTCTTCATGATTTTCTTCGCAGAAGTTACACCCACTACGAGACATAATGAGCTTGAGATGAAAACTATTTCATTTTTATTCCTAAAAGGCATTTCGGAAGAAGAAGATTCCCAAGGAGTAAGTGAGGGAACATTCCCCTTTCTCTCATAGGCTATAATTTGGTTGTTCATATCTTATACAAGTTGTAGGAGAGAAGACATATATGTTTCTTTGACTGAGTCTCCCTTAGGGAGACCTATTATTTCAAGTTTCTCTTCGTACTCGAGGAAAGTGTGGAGAGTGGAGCCAAGATTGTCAATAACCTTTTCTTCAAGACTATGATGATAAGAAGAGGGAAGTGCATTATAGTAATTCATGGAAGTGGCTTGGTTTTGGGGGAGGATTAGCTGAGGGATTTGATTGTACAATTTGGTGAAGTGGAGGTTAAAGAAATTAATAGTATCACCATATTTGTAAGAAATATTGTTATATTCCTTTAATTGTTCAATCGGGCCCATGGATTGTCCATAAGTGGACTTGAACCAATAAAATAACTCTTCCCAAGAGGAAAGGATATTTGGAGGGATATCAAATAAATCAGTTGTTTCTTTCCCTTCAAGGGAGTTGTCAAATAAGTGCATGCATATATCATTATCGTTAGCCCCGTTATTATGACAAGCATTAGAAAATTTCACTAGGTGTTCATTTGTAGAAACAATATTATTCCCTAAGAACTTAGGAAGATGCTCCTTGAACTTGGGTAACAGACGAGCAATAAGTGCTAGATTCAATGGAGAAGATATGTTCCATGGGGTGGTCGTAGCATCTTCCTCAAATTGAAAAAACATGTACTTCTTTATAACTTTAGTAGGGTTTCTAGACGATTGTATAGGAACATGATGACTCTATAGACTACCAATTACCAATGAGGCCGAAGGTTGGGATGATGAAGCACCTCCAACACCACTAGAACCACCCACATATGCCATTTTGAAAGTGATGGGTAAGGGAGAAAAGGGTGAGCTGGAAGAATCATACAAAGTCCTCCTTAGAGTGATTTCTTGGGTCAAGAAAATGGATTTTATCCTTACTATTTCAATGATAGGAGTAGCTTCATGGGACAATCCTCTTCTTCTTCTAGAAATGAGAGAATTTGAGGACATGAAAAAAAATACCAAATACTTAGGAAAAGGGAGGTTACTTCTGATTTCTAGGTTGCCTTTTCCTGTCTTCCCAACATTCACAGATACTTATATCTTGTTCAACTACTTCCCAAGAGCATTCAAGCTTGGCCCAGGTACTAGCAGTTTCTAGGATAGTATTGAATAAGGTCAAGGAAATGCTAGTCTATTTTTTAAGAATGTGTTCAATATTATCCTACCTTTTAGAAGGTAATTCCATGAGAAAAATCAATCAAAGAGTGCCGAGAAAAAACAAAAAGTTTCAAAGATAATCGTGAATACAATCAACCATAGAGATATGAAAGATCTCCCCAGTATGGTCACCAAATAAATTTTGAGGAAAAGGTATGGAACACCTTACTCAATCATTTTCATATCTTTCATGGCTAGGACAAGATAGTTGGGAATATCACTCAGGGTTTATAGCCTCAAAACATTCACTCAATACAGAAGTATTAATTACAAGGATTAAGGTTGGTTTTATGATTTGTATATGTTGCAAGGTAAAAGTAAATTTTATACAACGTTGGGTGTGTGTTATATTCTTTGCATGAGTAGAAGTGTCTAAGTTGCGCTGAGCGCACAGGGGAGTTTGGGGGCAGTTCCCCAAAGCATTTTTTTTTCCTCAGGAAACGTATCACATTTTTTCTAAATTTTTGTGTTGCCTCGATTTTTATGTCCATTGTTGGGTGGTTTTTTGGCACATGGTTTTTGTCAATGTTTTTCTATTTTCGGTTAAGGAATTAGGGTTGTTGACTAATCCAGGTCATTGGGTTAGGGTTTTGGATTTTGTTGGCTCCTATATGTATATTGTATTGTAAACAATGTATCACTATGAATGAATTTATAATATGCTTGTTTTCCCAGTTTGGGTTTCCAAGGGAAAAATATCCGTGTAATGTTTGTATTTGCCATTGTATCTTTTATGTTCTTTTACTGAAAATCCGTTTGCAGTAAACATTATACAAGTTTAAAATCTACATTTGGTATCAGATCTTTGTTGCCTTCAGGTTGATGCCTTTCTAGTCAAGGGTTTTCTTGAGAATGTGGTAAGCCTTGTTATAGTGGGAGATCTGTGGTATTGATTTTTTAGGTGAAAATAAATGGCGAGAAATTCAAAAATGGAGATCGAGAAGTTTTATGGGAAAATTTTTGAGTTGTGGAAGCTCCATATGGAAGATCTAATGGTGGATAGAGATCAATGGATCACAGTGGATCCAGGTACTGCACCTACAGGAACCTCAGCATATGACTAGAAAAAGTTGGATCAGAAGGCAAAAAACACAATCTGAATGTGTCTCTTAGATTCAGTATTATTGAATGTGTCAGAGGAAGCTACAACCAAGGATTTATGGGATAGGTTGGGGAAGTTGTATCAGTCTAAGTCCCTAGTAAATAAACTATTCCTGAGAAAGAAGTTGTATAATCTGAGGATGAGAGATGGAGACTTGGTGGTAGATCATTTGAACGCTTGCAATACCATGGTAAGTTATTTAGTATCTATTGAGATTAAAATTTTAGATGAAGATAAATGTATTAGTTTACTGTGATCTTTACCAAACTCATGGGATAGTTTGGTTATGGCCATAGGTAGTAATACAACTACCTTGAATTTTGATGAAGTGGTCTCATCCTTGTTGTCAGAGGAGATGAGATGAAATAATATGGAAGGATAGAGCATAGATGCATTATTTGCAAGAGGATGCTCCCAGGAAAGAAATAGATCTAAGTTCTCAAGTGGGAGATATAAGTCTAAGGGTAGATCTAAATCTCCTCGAAATTTTGTAAAGGTATGTTGGAGATGTGGAAAATAAGGGAACTATAAGAAGCAATGTACATCCAAATTTGAGAAAAATAAGGGATCTGAAGAATCTACATCTACATAAGAAAATACCTCCAAGGAAGAAGGAGGGGATGTGTACTTGGATTATTTAAGAACACATGTAGATCATGAGGCATGGTTGGTTGACTCAGGTGCATCCTTTTATATGAGTCTCTACAGGGAGAGGTTTTGTGAATATGAAAGATATGATGGAGATAATGTTTTTTTAGGTGATGATTAGACAACCAGAAACATAGGAAAATGAAAATTCAAGTTGAGGCTCATAGATGGAAGGATTAGAACACTGCCTAGTGTTCTTCACATCCTAGGTTTGGCCAGAAATTTGATTTATGTAAGAAAAATGGACGATGCAGGGGTAAAAAAAATATTTGAAAAGGAAACCTGCAGGATGGTTCGAGGAGAAATGGTGTTGTTGAAAGGAGTTCGGTTTGGAACTTTGTATAAGATGCAAGAAAGAAATAATAGTGATGGGTGTAATAGTTCCATTGTTTCT
>JASDQU010106736.1:11625-30180 GCA_032191745.1 Picea mariana | reverse complement strand
GGATATCATGGCTTTTGGTAGTGTCTTCAAGTTACTTTTGAGTTTTTTTAGCTGAGAAAATTTTTGGTTTTGGTTTGTCCTAGAAAATAATTGACCCATAAAGTCTTCTTTTTCAAATTGTCATTTTCTACTATCCACAGCTAATGTGTGTCCAAAGATTCATTGTGCGCTGTGGAAAGTGCCCACTTTCAACAGCTAAGGAGCTCTTTTCATCAGTCGATGCACTATTGAAAGTGACAAATCTTAAAAGGTATGACAATCAGTTCACTGGTGGCGCGCTGTGAAAAGTACATACTTTCCACAGCTAAGGAGCGATTTCAATTGATATGGTGCGCTGTTGAAAGTGGATACTTTCAGCAGCTAACATGGATTTTTTGCAGAATCGCACGATGGTGAAAGTGGCAAGCGAGCAGTTGACAGAGGCGTTTTCCACGGGTCGTTGCTGCACAAAGAGAGAATCACGTGCGTGATATCCACGTATGACAGTAATGATGATGTGATCACCCCCACGTCAGAGTAAATCCAAGGCATGCGCTGATAGGAGTGGGAAATCATAGAAACTCAATCATGCATGTCAGGGTATGAAGGTAATTCGAATCCGGCCCAGAACTCACGCATAACACTCATGGCATCCGAGATGGTAGGTTCGTGTTCGGTGATGCAGGTACAAAGGAGGTACCACCGACTTAACACCATCAAATCAAACAGAGGTTTCATATCACAAATCGTTTCCAGAACACTGTCGAAGTTTTCATTTGTTTCAAAAGAGAGTCGAAGCCCGAACTGCTCTCAACACCGTAAAACCTCGGCTCGACTGGGCAGTTACAGGGGTTACAATTGTCAAGTTTTTTAGCTGCAGAATGGTGAGAAAATGCAGTGGCGCTTTACTCAAGCGAGAATTGGATAACTTATCCTTTTTACAATCACATCCCGAGGTCCAGAGGCATTTGTCAAACGCAGGGTGTATAGAATTCGTAGAAAGGTTACAAATTGGGTTCCACCAGGCCACAGCTGAAGCCTTTTCCAAGACTTTTGATGGCAACAAAGCTCGCGTCGTCTCTGTGGAAATCAAAGTGGATGAGGCTATCATTGCCGCAGCTACAAGATTGCCAAGAACTGGTCAAAACTGGTTTAAAACCACTGCTCCTAAAAATTTGGATTTCAGGGCCTATTTGAAAGAAGGGTACAAGCAAAAAGCATGGAGAAAAGGTATGCTCATTTCATATCTAGATGAAGAATGGCAAGAATTATTCAAAGGTATTCAATTGTACATTACCTCAGAGGGAAGATATGATAAATTGATGATGTACCACTTTAAACTCATGGATCACTTCACAGGCAAGACCTCCATCAATTTGCCTTATTTCTTATATCACAGTTTGATTAAGGTATGCAAGAGGATTAGAGATCAACCCTTGAGCGTGAAAACTACTCTATGTCACCCAGGCCTCATAAAATTGATTATTTTGGAAGAATTGAAACAACAGGGGAGGAGCTGGGAGCACTTTCTGTTCTGGGAAGGTTTTGAAACCCAGAATCAGATTGCAAATGAATAGATGGCTGGTGCAAAGAAACAATTATCCCCTCAGAGCAGCTCAAGAAGAAGGAGGGCTTTACCAGGACCTTTAGAAGACAGATTATCTGGACTGAAGCCTCACAGGTCAAAGAGAAAGTTAAATTTTGAGCAGAGCACAAAGCAGACTACACAGCAAAATACAAGGCATCCTACACACCAGAGTACAGGGAAGAACATCCTTAATTTACCATATTTAGATTCAGAATCTGAGCAGCAAGATCAGTGCCCTGCCATTAAGAGTTCTGAGCAATCAGCTGAATGTGCACAAAATTATGAAACTTTCAATCAGACAGAGCAAGGAGAATCATCAATAAACCCTAGGTCAAATAAGTCTCAAAAGATTAAACATCTCAAGGAGGTAATTTCCCAGCAAGAGGTCCTGAAGCGGGTGATTAAGGATAGGTATAAAAAGTTATCTAATAACTTTGCCAAGACAAATGCTGCGTTTGAAAGATTGGCCAAAGAAAGTGTTAGAGAGAAGAAGAGGAAGGAAAAGCTCACCAAAAACTACAATAGCCTGTGGTGTCTTACCAAGCACCTCAAAAGGCAGATCAAGGGGTTGAAACAAAAATTGAAACAAAAATCTCATCCAGACCTCAAGGTTCTTCCTCAAGTGGCCGTTAATATGCAAGGTGAGAAATCGGATGCCCACTGATTTTGGTTTGAAATCAATTTTGAAGGTGAAAACTCTTTTTGTGCACTATCGAGACTTTCAACAGCGCAAGGCTACTATTCCATTACCTGTTAGCTATGGAAAGCGACAGCTTTCAACAGCTAACCCGTGAAAAAATCAAATGGTTGTGCTGTTGAAAGCTAGGAAAGCAATTTTTGAGGACGAAAATGCAACAGTTCATTTCAAACAGGTTCTGAAGATATGTCAGTGTATCAGTGGACTATTAAATCACATGCAAGAAGTTCAACATCAGGGATTCGAGGGATTTTTGGTTACACATTCAAAACCACTTCCTAAAACTCGACCATAAACATTGGGAAATTGAACAGTCACATACAGGTGTCCTGCTATTTCACCACATTGTAGATGCTAAGAGCTGAAGGAGGCAGATGTCGATTTTGGAGACTGAAGACAGTTCGACTACTTAGTTTAGTTGTTGAAGACTTTAATTTCAAAGTTGTTTAGATAGAATAGAACTGTTTTTATTAAATACAGATCCATGTTTTTAGGATCTGTATAACTGTTTGTAAGGGCTATAAATGCCTGTTTTTGATATCAAACAAGGGTTCGATTTTGGATAGAGTAATCTGCTATTGTACTYAGACTTTTTAATGCTAATAYAGATCACAGGTTCCTTTCAATTTTGATGTCAKCTTTCCATCTTTCTTTCTGCACTATTATCTGTGTTGTCAAGCTTTGAATGGCTGTTATCCCATTGTTTAGCTCATAGCCTGATAATAGATTTCTTGATTGTTTCTTAGACCCTACATTGTACTGGTTTAGCTACAATCTATTCTTCGCCCATTTAAAAGTTATCTGCTGATTAATCAATCTTTGAGAGCACTGTCTATTTGTTTATCGTTTTGATGTTTGAATGCCATAAGTTGAATTGAGTTATCCCATTGATACACATTTACAAAGTACAAAAACATTCATTTCTTAAGTTACCAAGCACCTTTGGTCTGCAACCACAAAGGGTTTCTTGGAGTGATAACAAATTGGCGCCATTGCCAGGGAGAGGAGATCGAAGCTCAGCTTCTCTAGGAGATGACATAGATCTAATTCTTGATGATAGACAAGAAATAGACACTATCAGGTTGTACATTTTCTATCTGGTGACTCCATTGTAATGAAGTGGCTCCAAAGAGATCTCACACCAGGGCAAACCCAGAAGGCCCATTGACATCAGTTCCTGATCCAGAAAAAATCATCAGCAAGGGCAAATCTTTGCAAAGACAGGCTTCCGGATCTACAAGTGCAATTGATTCAGGTATTCCAGCTGATACTCATCCTTTCATATCTGAAAAGTCTTTTGTTGAATCCCCTGCTGAAACCCAAAATCCTCAAGAAATAAAAATTTCATCTCAAGTGTCTAAAGTAGAAGAACCCTCTTTTTCTTCTAATATTACTGATTTTGTCCTTGAGGTTGACATTTCATCCCATCCAAAAGAATTGAATACTGAATCCTCCGAACAGAAAGAAATTTCCTCTTCATCCTCTTTCGATTCATCACCTATCAAACCTTTGAAAGGTGTTTTACACACTTACACAAATCTGCCTGTCCTTGAGGAAATTCTCCACGATCTATCCTCTAAGGGTGAAGAAAACCTAGCTTGTTTCTCAACCAGTTTTATAAAGCCTCTTACTTTCCACCTACTTCCGAAACTTCTGCTCAGGGTGCAGTAAGACAACCATTCTTTTCTAACTCAGGTAACTCACCTCCTCCATCCTCTCCTACGAGTTCTTCATCTCCTCTATCATCTCCTACAATTTCCTCGTCTGTATCAACAACCAAGATAGTCATGGCTGCCCCTTTGACCAGAATGGAACAAATCTTGGCAAACAGATATGCTCCAATTGTCTTGCCAAATCCCTTGTCTGCCATGCCAACAGGTGACTACCAGAAATACATGCCAAAGTTTACAGGAGCAGGGGAGTATACTGCTGAAGAACACATTGAAGCATTTTATGCTTACGCAGAAAATATAAATATTTCAGAAGAAGATGTGTGGACAAGAGTTTTCGTTCAGAGTTTGGATGGCCAAGCCCGAAAGTGGTTCAAAGAGCTTCTAGCAAATTCAATCACTGGCATTGAACAATTAGATGCAACATTCCTGAAGCATTGGGGAGAAAGGAGAGATTTGCTATACTACATTTTTGAGTTTGGAAACTTGAAGAGAAATGATGGGGAATCGGTCTCAGACTTTATTAAAAGATTCAACAAAATGTTTGGTAAGATCCCTGCAGAGATCAAACCAAGCGATGCATCGGCAAAGTTCACATTCTCTGCGGCCTTTGATGCAGAATTTTGTCTTATCCCTAGAGAAAGACGATCAGCCATGCTTGCTTTAATGCAAGATGCTACTCTCGAAGTTGAATCAAACATCACAGCCTCTCAGAAGCTTAAAGGGAGGGCTGAAAAGAAGAAGTATGTTGTTGAGTCTTCTTCTTCTTCTTCAAACAGTCAAATGGAAAATATAGCTAAAATGTTGGACAGTCTAACATCAGAAATGTCGAAGTTGAAAATTCAAAATCAGCCACCAGCAAAAGAAAAAGAATCAAATACTTTTGCCCCCAGAAATCCAAACGCTTTTCCCTACAGAAGAAATAATCCACAAACTCAGATTCTGCAAAGAGATAGGAATTCCAATGAAGATCAGAGGATAAAAGTCCCTCTTCAGAATATAGTCATGGGCGAAGACAATGGTGAAGATCAAGAAGATGGGGAAGGTGACATTCATTGTGCTGGAGATGAGACAGGGACGTCTTATCTCACACAACAATATTATGAGCAATCATTAATGACTAAACAAACAGAAGATGATCTCCTTGGTGATGGCATCTTTACAGCTAAGGATAAGAATAGATACAACCTCCGATCCAAATACAATGCTGCTCAAGAAGATGCATCAGCCCCTCTTGAAGAGACTGCTGCTCCTATCAACCAACAAACTTCAGAGATTCAGCCACCTATTGAACAACAGAAGAATCAGGAAGCCCCTTCAAGTCAAGTAAAAGTTTCTGATAAAACTGCTGATAAGGCTCCATATTCCTTTAATTTCGAGGCTGAATTACAAAAGATTAAGATTCCTATCCCTCTTGTTGAGCTGATGAAAAATGAGATGTTTAAAAGAGATATCCTCAAAACTTTATATCCCCAGTCAGTATCTCATTCTACTGATATCCTCAACATTTATGATGATAAGCCAACCATCACTCTAGGCCAAATGGTAGAAGACAGAGATGAAAGCTGTCCTCCCTTCTACATCTCGTTAAACATTCATGAAAAAACACTGCACAATTGCTTGTTGGACTCCGGTGCTTCACATAACTTGATGCCAAAGGCTGTCATGGATGAGCTTGGGATGGAGATCACCAATTCTTATCATGACCTTTTTTCTTTTGATTCTCGAAAATTCAAATGCCTTGGGATGATTAAGGATTTGGCTGTAACCTTGACCCAAGCATCAATGAAGACGATGGTGATGGACATAGTGGTGGCTGACATACCTCCAAAATTCGGGTGTCTTCTATCAAGAGCGTGGATGAAGAGCCTAGGTGGCACTCTCCAAATGCATCTCTCCTACACCACCATCCTTTTTTTCGGAGGGGTTAACAGAAGACTTTACAGGGAATCTCAGTTGGCATATGTGATTAGTGATGAGAAGAATCCATCCAATCATCCCATCTATGCAGTCGACACGGATATGGGATCTTGTATCTTGCAATTTGATGATTCACTGTCGGATACCTTGCTGCTCAGAAAACCCACAGATCAGATCACAGTTCAGCCCACAGAAACATCATAGGATGATCTCTGGACTATGTTCTTTGACAGTGCTTGCACTAAGGATTCAGCTAGAGCAGGAGTGGTATTCATTTCTCCCTCAAAGAAAACTTCTCATTTTTCCTTTAAACTTGATTTTAAGGTGACTAATAACATTGCTGAATATGAAGCATTACTTTTGGGGCTGCAAGCGGCAAAGGAGAAAGGCATTAAAAAATTGTAGTTGTTTGGAGATGCATATTTGATTATTTAGCAGGTGAATAAGTCCTTTCAAGCCAAGCATGTTAGGATGAAGGCATACAGAGATGAAGTGTTGAAGGCAATTCAAAACTTTGAAGATTTTAAAATCACATTTGTACCTAGAGAAATGAATGAATTGGCTGATTCATTGGCTGCGTCTACTTGTGCATTCATACCTCCTCTGCCTCACAAATTATCTTACGAAATTCAAGTTAAATATAGACCCTCTCTCCCTGATAACGTAAATTTTTGGAAGGTTTTTGAGGACGATGCTGAACTCACCACGTTCCTTGCAGTGATAGATGAGTTTACAGATCTACAGATTGATGAAGAGAACGAACATGACGAAGAAGTTGAGCAGCCAAAACTCAAAAGCAAAATTGCAGCTCATGAGATAGTTCAACTGTCCACCAACAGAATTTCTAAAGGCTTGATCCCGTTGGAAAGGTTGTTCGATAACAACGATGTGGCTGTCAAATTGCAAAGTGGGGAGAAAGAATCAGATGTTTTCCAGTATAATGTGTCCAGTGAGCAAGATCCCAAACATGTCAACTTGGCCTCACATTTGACTGAAAAACAAAAGGCTGMTTATGGAGAGTTGTTGAAGGAATTTGCAGACATCTTTGCCTGGCAGTATGATGATTTGAAGACTTTTGATACAGAGGTGATTCAACATAAAATTCTCTTGAATAAAGACACCAACCATTCAGGCATAAGCTTAGATCCTTCAACCCTTTCCTACTACCCACAATGGAAAGAGAAATTAAGAAACTATTGGACGCCCACATTATCATTCCTCTCAGGTATTCAGAATGGATTGCTAATCTTGTGCCAGTTAGGAAGAAGAATGAGGAGATCAGACTCTGTGTTGACTTCATAAATTTGAACAAATGCTCTAGGAAAGACAACTACCCTCTGCCTAAAATGGAGCATATGTTGCAGAAGGTGTCAGGATCGAAGGTAATGTCTTTTATTGATGGGTTTTCTGGATACAATCAGATTGTTGTCCATCCGGACGACAAAGAAAAAACTGCCTTTACCACTCCATGGGGTACTTTTATGTACTAGAAGATTCCCTTTGGATTGATGAATGCAGGGGCGACATTCCAAAGGGAAATGGACATTGCTTTCATTGGGGAGAAAGATAAATTTGTCCTGATTTATCTTGACGATATCACTGTTTTCTCAAGCAGCCATGAACTTCATTTGCAGCACCTGAGGAGGACATTTCTGAAATGTCGAAGGTATGGTATATCTCTTAATCCGAAAAAATCAAATTTTTCTCTTAAGGAGGGAAAACTACTTGGGCATATTGTTTCGGCGGATGGGGTTAAGATTGATCCAAAGAGGGTAGAAGCAATTAAAAATCTGTCTCTTCCTAGATCAAAGAAAGACATTCAGTCTTTCCTTGGGACTATTAATTTTGTCAGAAGATTTATAGTGAATTTTGCTGAACTCACGAAACATATCACTGCTATGTTGAGGAAAGAATATGAGATAAAGTGGATCGAAGTAGCCAGACAGTCATTCAATGACATCAAGGAGGCCATCACAACAGCTCCTGTATTGATCAGCCCTGATTTTTCCAAGGTATTTTATATCTTTTCATTTGCTTCCAATGATACGATCGTTGCAGTACTTTTGCAGAAGAATGTTGATGACCAAGAGTATCCGGTTGATTTCTTTAGTAAGGTCTTGTGGGACGCAGAGGTAAAGTATGAGTTGTTGGAAAAACAAGCCTATGCACTTGTTAAGTCACTGAAGGCTTTCAGGGTCTACGCTCTTCAGGCAAAGGTAATAGCTTCCGTTCCCTCCAGTTCAGTTAAATATGTTCTTGTCCAACCTGACATTGATGGTAAAAGAAGTAAGTGGATAGCCAGGTTGATTGAGTTTGATGTTGAAATTAAACCAGCAAAGCTAGTTAAAGGTCAGGGTCTTGCCAAACTCCTGGCAGAAGAGAATTGTAGGCTGCTTGACATAAATCTGATGAGTATTGATGCAGAAAATGTTCCGTCTTCAGAGAACAAAGAAGGTGAGGGAATGCAGGTGTCATCTCATATAGCTGATTGCAAGTGGTACAGCCATATCATTCAGTTTCTGCAGACTTTATCAGTCCCATCAGATTTGACAAAGGCTCAAAGAAGGGCTTTGAAACTCAGAGCTATAAATTTCTGCATCAATGATAATTTGTTGTTCTGGAAGAATCCCATTGGTTTGTTGTTGAGATTCGTGAATCAAGAGGAGGTAGCTAAAGTCATGTGTGAACTTCACAATAGTGAATGCGGAGGACATCACTATTGGAAAACCACAACACACAAAATCTTGAGATCAGGTTACTATTGGCCATCCTTATTTTTAGATGTGTATGAATTTGTGAAAACATGTGACAAATGTCAGAGATTTGAAGGTAAAAAACAATTGAAGTCCCTTCCTCTCAAACCTATAGTGGTCACAGGGCCTTTCCAGCAGTGGGGCCTAGACTTTATAGGTGAGATCCATTCGCCTTCTAGTGGAAAGCATTGGTGGATCTTGGTTGCCACCGATTACTTTACGAAGTGGATTGAGGCTACTCCCACCCGGAACGCCAATCACACTGTCATCATAAAATTTCTACAGGAGAACATATTTGCCAGATTTGGCTGCTCCAAGAGATTGGTCACTGATAATGATGCTGCATTCAAGGATAAACACTTGGTGAAATTGTGTGAAGAGCTGGGAATTCAGCTGGTACATTCCACAACCTACTATCTGCAAGGGAATGGTTTAGCTGAGTCATCAAACAAGAGTTTAGTCAGAATCATAAAGAAGCTGCTTGAACAAAATGGCAGAGGTTGGGATTCCAAACTGAAGTTTTCCTTGTGGGATGATAGGGTAACATGTAAGAAATCAATTGGTACATCTCCTTTCAAGTTGGTATATGGTACTGAGGCCATATTTCCTGTTCAACTTGCATTACCAGTTGCAAAATTCTTACAAGAAATTGAGGCCGAACCAAGTGATTTGACTAGGAGGATTCATGATTTGGTAGAACTGCAACAAGATAGAGAACAACTCTTAGAAAAAACTGAATTGCATCAGGAGAGGATCAAGCGAAATTTCGACAAAAAAGTCAAATCAGATGTATTCAAAATAGGGGATATGGTCTTAAAGTGGGATGCATCAAGGTTGGAGAAAGGGAAATACAGAAAATTTGAGGCTCTTTGGACAGGTCCTTTTGTCATAACAGAGGTGCAGCAGAACAACACCTTTGTTCTTCAAACTTTGTAAGGCGAGCCAGTATCAGGTGGCCCTTTCAATGGGCGCTTCCTGAAGATCTATTTTTCATAAGGCTTCCTTGAAGCCAGGTTCTTCTTGTACATATTTTCTTTTTCAGTTATGTTTTCTTTACTTTTTTCATTCAAATAACTCCATGCCCAATGGTACTAGCAACTATTTTTCAGATTGCAATAAGGCTACTGAGTCTGGCTAGGTTCTTGGTCACCTCATAGGGAGATGCCCATCCCACTTGGAGCCAAATGTTAACTCCCAAAATGAAACCATTCTTTCGGTTGAGTTTTGTAGTGGATATCATGGCTTTTGGTAGTGTCTTCAAGTTACTTTTGAGTTTTTTTAGCTGAGAAAATTTTTGGTTTTGGTTTTTCCTAGAAAATAATTGACCCATAAAGTCTTCTTTTTCAAAATTGTCATTTTTTACTTTCCACATCTAACGTGTGTCCAAAGATTCATTGTGCGCTGTGGAAAGTGCCCACTTTCAACAGCTAAGGAGCTCTTTTCATCAGTCGATGCGTTGTCGAAAGTGACAAATCTTAAAAGGTCTGACAATCAGTTTGCGGGTGGCGCGCTGTGAAAAGTACGTATTTTCCATAGCTAAGGAGCGATTTCAATTGATATGGTGCACTGTTGAAAGTGCATACTTTCAAAAGCTAACAGGGATTTTTCGCAGAATCACGCGCTGGTGAAAGTGGCAAGCAAGCAGTTGACAGAGGCATTTTCCACGGGCCATTGCTGCACAAAGCGGGAATCACGTGCGCGATATCCACGTATGACAGTAATGATGATGTGATCACCCCCACGTCAGATTAAATCAAAGGCATGCGCTGATAGGAGTGGGCAATCATAGAAAATCAATCATGCATGTCAGGGTATGAAGGTAATTCGAATTCGGCCCAGAACTCACGCACAACACTCATGGCATCCGAGATGGTAGGTTCATGTTCGGTGATGCAGGTACAGAGGAGGTACCGCCGACTTAACACCATCAAATAAAACAGAGTTTTCATATCAAAAATCGTTTCCAGAACACTGTCGAAGTTTTCATTTGTTTCAAAACAGAGCCGAAGCCCGAACTGCTTTCAACAGCGCAGAACCTCGGCTTGACTGGGCAGTTACAGGGGTTACAATTGTCAAGTTTTTGAGTTGTAGAATGGTGAGAAAACGCAGTGGCACTTTACTCAAGAGAGAATTGGATAACTTATCCTTTTTACAATCACATCCCGAGGTCTAGAGGCATTTTTCAAACGTAGGGTGTATGAAATTCGTAGAAAGGTTACAAATTGGGTGCCACTAGGCCACAGCTGAAGCCTTTGCCAAGAATTTTGATGTAAACAAAGCTTGCGTCGTCTCTGTGGAAATAAAAGTGGATGAGGCTTTCATTGCCACAACTACAGGATTTCCAAGAACTGGTCAAAACTGGTTTAAAACCACTGCTCCTAAAAATCTGGATTTCAGGGCCTATTTGAAAGAAGGGTACAAGCACAAAGCATGGAGAAAAGGTATGCTCGTTTCATATCTAGATGAATAATGGCAAGAATTATTCAAAGGTATTCAATTGTACATTACCTCAGAGGGAAGATATGATAAATTGATGATGTACCACTCTAAACTCATGGATCACTTCACAGGCAAGACCTCCATCAATTTGCCTTATTTCTTATATCACAGTTTGATTAAGGTATGCAAGAGGATTAGAGCTCAACCCTTGAGACTGAAAACTACTCTATGTCACCCAGGCCTCATAAAATTGATTATTCTAGAAGAATTGAAACAACAGGGGAGGAGCTAGGAGCACTTTCTGTTCTGGGAAGGTTTTGAAACCCAGAATCAGACTGCAAATGAACAGATGGCTGGTGCAAAGAAACAATTATCCCCTCAGAGCAGCTCAAGAAGAAGAAGGGCTTTACCAGGACCTTCAGAAGATAGATTATCTGGACTGATGTCTCACAGGTCAAAGAGAAAGTTAAATTTTGAGCAGAGCATAGAGAAGACTACACAGCAAAATACAGGGCATCCTACACAACAGAGTACAGGGAAGAACATCCTTAATTTACCATATTCAGATTCAGAATCTGAGCAGCAAGATCAGTGCCCTGCCATTAAGAGTTTTGAGCAATCAGCTGAATGTGCACAGAATTATGAAACTTTCAATCAGACAGAGCAGGGAGAATCATCAAAAAACCCTAGGTCAAATAAGTCTCAAAAGATTAAACATCTCAAGGAGGTAATTTCCCAGCAAGAGGTCCTGGAGTGGGTGATTAAGGATAGGTATAAAAAGTTATCTGATAACTTTGCCAAGACAAATGCTGCGTTTGAAATATTGGCCAAAGAAAGTGTTAGAGAGAAGAAGAGGAAGGAAAATCTCACCAAAAACTACAACAGCCTGTGATGTCTTACCAAGCACCTCAAAAGGCAGATCAAGAGGTTGAAACAAAAATCTCATCCAGACCTCAAGGTTCTTGCTCAAGTGGCCGTCAATATGCAAGGTGAGAAATTGGATGCCCATTGAATTTGGTTTGAAATCAATTTCGAAGGTGAAAACTCTTTTTGTGCGCTATCAGGACTTTCAACAGTGCAAGGCTACTATTCTATTACCCGTTAGCTGTGGAAAGAAACAGCTTTCAACAGCTAACCCGTGAAAAAATCAAACGGTTGTGCTGTTGAAAGCTGGGAAAGCAATATTTGAGGCTGAAAATGCAACAGTTCATTTCAAACAGGTTCTGAAGATATGCCAGTGTATCAGTGGACTATTAAATCACATGCAAGAAGTTCAACATTAGGGATTCGAGGGATTTTTGGTTACACATTCAAAACCACTTCCTAAAACTCGACCATAAACATTGGGAAATTGAACAGTCACATACAAGTGTCCTGCTATTTCACCACATTGCAGATGTTAAGAGCTGAAGGAGGAAGATGTCGATTTTGGAGACTGAAGACAGTTCGACTACTTAGTTTAGTTGTTGAAGACTTTAATTTCAAAGTTGTTTAGATAGAATAGAACTGTTTTTATTAAATATAGATCCATGTTTTTAGGATCTGTATAAATGTTTGTAAGGGCTATAAATGGCTGTTTTTGATATCAAACAAGGGTTCGATTTTGGATAGAGTAATCTATTATTGTACTCAGACTTTTTAATGATAATACAGATCACAGGTTCCTTTCAATTTTGATGTCAGCTTTCCATCTTTCTTTCTGCACTATTATCTATGTTGTCAAGCTTTGAATGGTTGTTATCCCATTGTTTAGCTCATAGCCTGATAATAGATTTCTTGATTGTTTCTTAGACCCTAAATTGTACTGGTTTAGATACAATCTGTTCTTCGCCCATTTAAAAGGTATCTGTTGATTAATCAATCTTTGAGAGCACTGTCTATTTGTTTATCATTTCGATGTTTGAATGCCATAAGTTGAATTGACTTATCCCATTGATCCACATTTACAAAATACAAAAACATTCATTTCTTAAGTTACCAAGCACCTTTGGTCTGCAACCACAAAGGGTTTCTTGGAGTGATAACAGGTACCTCATCACATGTTTTGCAGCAACTAGGTAAACATGTCTAGGTTCTACGAGAAACTGACTCAAAGTGTTCACAAAAAAACATATATCTATTCTTGTGTTCATCAGATACATCAACGATCCAATGATCTATCTATACAGTGTGGCATCAATCAATTCCGATGAAGTGTTGACTAGGAGATTCAAATTTGTTTCCATGGGTGTATTCATGGACTTGTACTCCAACATATCAAATCTCTTCAGGATTTCAACTGCATACTTCCCTTGGTTAAGGAAGATACTTTTTGGGCTCTGCCATACCTCGAGACCTAATAAATAATTCATCAGGCCAAGGTCTTTCATCTCAAATTCTGCAACGAGCTTTTTCTTACATTCGGTGATGAGATTTTCTTCTCTAGTTAAGAATAATTCATCCACATATAGCAGCAATATAACAGGATCATCATTCATAACCTTGAAGTAGAGGTTAGAATCAACTTTAATCTTGGTAAATCCCAAGCTCATGATGCAAGAGCATCGTATAAAGAAAAAACACGTGCCTATCCAAAGAGACAGTTGGACGCACATATGCAATTAAATACATTTATGTGAAAATGTTGTGAATTTAAAAATATGAAACATTAATGCAATAGGTAGGAGGAAAGTGCAGTCACATTTATATCTTAAATATCCAAACTGATTTTGGAGCATATGTTCCTATCCACCAGATGTAATAGGCATTTATGTGTGTTTAATGCAAGTAGGTAGATTTAAATGACAGATTAGACAGTTTTAGGAGCATAGGAGTGAAAACGGATGATATACACCCTTGCCTTGTATCTTAAGAATAACTCATTATTATTGAGAATTTTGCTAAGTTGTAGAGCTGCAGAGGAGAACAACGAATTTATGCATTCTATCTATTGTTATTTACCATGTATAGGAGCATTGGAATTAATAGAAGAAATCTTTGATTCCAATCTATGTGTTTGTTATTGTTGTTGGAACAACCTGTTGAATGCTATGTTGCAGGCTAGTTTATAGTCTCTGCATGCATTTTATTTCAATAAAATCTATGTGTGTATGTTCTAGGATTCTATGTTGAATGTTTGAATTCTAGATAAGAGGAGAATGATTTTCAGTTTTTTCTCTTTCTGAGAACTCCTGCAAAGAGTGCGGTGGAGGGTCTGCAAGGAGTGTGTCGACCAGGCTATGAGTTTCATCTCAGAACTCTAAGAGGAGATTCAAATCGTGGTTTTATAGGCCGAAGTGAAAGGTTAGCTCAGAGCCGTGCAAGGTGTGCACAGGTTGGGCGAGGTTTGGGATTTTACCAACTCAAGAGGGAGATTGAGAGACTATTGTTGCAAGAGGTGCACTGAGTTGAAGACCCAAATAATTAGAGGTTATTTGAAAATATCCGCAAGAAGTGCTTACAGGGACCCTTTTGGAAGCCTTGAGTTTGCAAGCAAAATCTTTGAAGGGATAGAACCTCCAAAGTTTTCAAAGGGAGGCAGAGGTCGGAATCGTCTCACAGAAGTCAATTTTAGGAGGGAGAACACCAAGTCATTTGGCCAGAAGTCCTTGAGAAGTTGAATCGGATGGTGGAATTACTTCAGAAGGAAGTGCCAAAGTTTTGTGAGCCATGGGATCTTATGGAACAATGGAGGGATTAAGATTGAGAGACTTTCAACACCCATAATCTTAGGAGGAGTAGTGACCGTTACATATGGATCAACAAGGACCGTTGATCTCATATGTGAATTCTCCATATCGAGGATCGGGAAGTGGAGTAGTCCAAGGTTGGACTCGAGGGTTTTGAACTCCCATTTTGTGAAATCTTGATATAGCTAGGACTGTTGGATTGAGAGAGGCACACAGTTGTCGATCTCGTCGAAGGCATGATTTTAGAGTTGGGGATTTGTAGAGGGAGAGGAACAAATGTTCATTGTTCTCTCAAGTTGCAAAAGATGAAGACTCATGCGAATATGTGGCAAGGAAGCACTCTGTAAGCGGAGTAAACAACGGTGATAGGTGGTGTGCGCCTGTCACTTTGGGTGGAGTCAAGCTTCATTGACATATCGCGTTTCGGGGATTCTCAAGGGAAGAGCACAAGAGGTTGGTGCTCCAACTCGCGAAGTCGCAAGTTGCGAAAGGTGCTTGCGTTAAGGTTTGGCCATGGTCATATTGGAAAAGGGGCTGAAGAGGGGGCTTACACCTTAAGCCCGTTCACAATTTTGTGTTTCAACTATTGCCAAGGGTTGTGGCATTTTATTCGAAGTGCCTAAATCGCGAGCCCCAAAATCCTTTGCGGGCTTAAACAAGGAGTTCAGATAACCCTTGTCGTGGTTTAGAGAATATCCTACACGGATCTCAGCCTGAGGGCAGGAGGTCTACACCAGTTGTGGTATCAGAACCCAGAACAAATTCTTTCCTTTCTACAACAGAGAGAAAAAAGGAATTTTACATCCATGCTACCGAGAAGAAGAGAAAGGCCCATACCTGATCCAATAGTGGAAAGAGAAATGCATGAATTACATGCTAGACTTGATGCTATGGAGACAACACAGAGGTGAACAGTTGACGTTGGGCATATCAGTGAAGATGACAGTGAATATGAAACTGAAAATGAAGGAGAAGAAGTTGCAGTCGAAGATGTTGTAGAAGAACACCTATTCATGGTTTTTCAAGGATAGATGCTAGGGAAAAAATGGGCATTCCAATATACGAAGGCAACCTAGACGTTGAATAGCTTCTAGACTAGATTAGAGCTCTAGACAAACACTTCGACTATGAGGATGTCGAGGAAGACAAGAAAGTCAAACAGGTCATTACTAGACTTAAAGGGCATGCATCACTATGGTGGGAAGAACTATAGGCTGATAGACGTTGCAAGGGCAAGAAAAAAATCAAGAGCTGGGATAGAATGGTTGCAAAAATGATAGCCAAGTTTATACCCAGGGACTATCAAATAAATATGTTTTGGAGGATGCATAATTTGAGACAGAAGCTTATGTCTATGAAAGAATACACTGAAGAGTTCTATAGGATAAACATTAGAGTAGGTCATCTGGAAAGCAATGATGAGAAAGTTGCTAGGTATATGAATGGTCTACAATATGACATTCAGGATGAGATGAGCATGATGACCATCCAAATCGTAGAAGATGATTATTAGATGGCTCTAAAAGATGAAGAGAATTTGAGCCAAAAGCAAGGTCAAAGAGGCTGAGGCAGAAGTCTAAGTAGAGGCAAGACAATTTCCCAGGATAGAACTCAGAAGCCTAAAGAAGAGGGGAAGAAACCTAAAACTTGATCTGAGAGAGGAGGACGCTCATAGGGGAGGCAATATGATGATAGAAATACTTTTCCTTGAGCCAGAGGAAGAGGAAGAGGCAGAGGAGGTGAAGTGAAATGCTTTATCTGTGGAAGAATTGGATATAAATCCTATGAGTGTCTAGATAGGAACAAAGAAGGTGGTGAAACTCACATCGCCAAATCTCAAGGATGGAATGTTGAGGCAAAGAACACTGAGGGTGAAATATCTTTGATGATGTGGAAAGTTCTCTTGAAACCAGAGAGGGAGCCAGAGAACCCAGCCCAAAGAAACAGTCTGTTTCGGAATTCTTGCAAAACCAAAGATAGGGTATGCAAGGTCATAGTGGAAAGTGGTAGCACAAATAATCTTGTATCCATGGAAATGGTAGAAAACATGGAGCTGGAGACTATTGCGCATCCAAGCCCATACAAAGTTTTGTGGCTACAAAAAGGACATCAGGTAAATGCCACTAAATAGTGTTTAGTTGAATTTAAAATAGAAATATATAAAGATGATATATTATGTGATGTCATTCCCATGGATGTTTGTCATCTATTGTTGGGTAGACCATGGAAATATGACAAAAATGTGGTGCATGATGGGAGAAAGAACACATACACTCTGGAGAAAAATGGTAGGATGCACATGTTTTTGCCAATTAAGGATAAAGAAGTCAAAACAGAGATGAGCAACACTGTACTTCTCATGAGTGGGAAGGAACTTCTTAAGGAAGTCAAGAGGAAGGAAGACACACAATTCATTTTGTTTAGGAAGCCCAGAATTATTTTGAACAACACTAGGATAGATGATTTACCGAAAGAAATCCAGGAGTTGCTGGAAGAATTTGTTGATATAGTAGTGGACGAACTACCTTGTTCGCTGCCACCTATTTATAGTATAATCCGTCATATTGATCTTATACCTGGAGCCAGTTAGCCAAAAAAAGAAGCTTATAGGTTGATGCCACAGGAGAACAAAGAAGTTAAGAGACAGGTCCAGGACTTAATGGACAAAGGATTGATTCCGGAGAGCTTGAGTCCATGCGTTGTTCCAACATTGCTCAGCCCAAGGAAGGATGATCTCTAGAGAATGTGTATAGACTCAAGGGAAATCAACAAAATTACTGTCAGGTACAGGTTCCCATTGCCAAGGATGGATGACTCGATGGATTGCTTGAGTGGAGCAATTTGTTTTTCAAAGATTGATTTGAAAAGCGGATATCATCATATTAGAATGAGAGAAGGTGATGAATGGAAGACAACATTCAAGACGAATGAAGGGCTATATGAATGGCTTGTCATGCCATTTGTCTTGACGAATGCACCCAATACTTTCATGAGGTTGATGAACGAAGTCCTGAAGGATTTCATTGGGAAATTCGTCATTGTATATCTTTATGATATATTAATTTTCATCAAAATTGAAGCAGAGCATTTGAAGCATTTAGTTGCAGTGATGAGAAGGTTACAACAAGAGAAATTGTTGATCAACAGGAAGAAATCATCATTTATGAGGACAAAACTCATTTATTTGGGTTTTGTTATCTCTGCAAATGAATTGAAAATGGATCCAGAAAAGATAAAGGTGATTAAAGATTGGCCATCGCCGAAGAGCATGTTTGAAGTTCGAAGCTTCCATGGTTTGGCTAGCTTCTACAGAAAATTCATCCGAAACTTCAGTGGAATTAGCGCACCGATAATGGATACAGTGAAGAAAATACATAAATCTTTTCACTGGATGGAGGAAGCAGAGAAGGGCTTCAACTTGCTGAAGAAGAAGATCAATGAGAAACCAATTCCGGTATCAGAGCGAAAGGTACCTCGTAGGAAAAGAGGGTTCCTAGTTCGAGTGAGAACAATGTCAGAAGATGGAAAGTTTAGAGTTGATAAATTTAACAGCCAAAACTACCAGTTATAGAAGATGCAGATGGAAGATTATTTATATCAGAAGGATCTATTCCTACCATTGGGAAGAGTAGAAAATAAGCCGATGAACATGCAGGATGAAGAATGGGAGTTTCTTGATAGAAAGGATCTAGGAACGATAGGGCTGAGCTTGGCAGCATTGGTGTCTTTCAATATTTCGAAAGAAAAGACAACGAAGGATATGATGGATGTGTTGGATAAACTGTATGAAAAACCCTCAGCGTCTAATAAGGTATTTCTATTGAAGAGATTATTTAATATG
>JASDQU010106735.1:99955-109962 GCA_032191745.1 Picea mariana | reverse complement strand
TAACTCAAGGAATCAAGGCTAATGTGCCACTTTGGTGATGATACCAAGGCAAGGTCGAATTAGCATGGTGATGATCCCAATGCAACATCTAAACTCAACTCAACAAGTCAAACTGAAGTGTGAACTGAAAGAGAATATTCTCCAAGTGGAATATTCTCTCCTAAAATATAGGAGACTGGATAATGACTAATGAACAAATAAAAACCTTAGGAAAAATAAATCCTAGGTGTGTGTGAAGTAACTCCAACAGCAAAGGGGAAAAGACAAAATACATGATTGTATCAACCATTGTCAGTACCAGAGAGGCCGTGGGATGCAATAAGCATGGATTTTGTGTTACGACTGCCAAGGACATAAAGGGGTTGTGATTCCATATTCGTGGTAGTTAATAGGTTCTAAAAAATGGCACATTTCATTCCATATCAGAAAATTAGTGCTGCAACACACATTGCAAATCTATTTTTCAAAGAAGTTGTTCGACTTCATGGTTTACCCAAGAGTATTGTTTCAGACAGAGATACCAAATTTGTTGGTCATCTATGGAGGACACTATGGAAGAAGCTGGGGACAAACTTATATTTTAGCTCAGCATATCACCCTCAAACAAATGGACAAATTGAGGTAGTAAATCGAAGTTTGGGAGATTTATTGAGGAGTTTAGTAGCTAAACATCACGGTCAGTGGGATCAGATTCTACCGCAAGCGGAATTTTCATATAATGATTCACCTAATAGAAGCACGGGACAGAGCCCATTCTAGATAATGTATGGAATGCAACCAATAGGAGAATTTGAGATGAGAGACTTAGAGCAGAATGAGTTCAGAAGTGCTGGAGCAAAAGATTTTGCAGCAGAGATGCAGGGTCTCCACAGTCATATTAAAGAGAGGTTTTAGTATTCTAATCATAAATACAAGCATAGAGCAGATCAACACAAGAGAGAGCTTCAATTTGAAGTGGGAGATTTAGTCTTAGCGCACCTAATAAAAGAAAGGTTCCCAAGGGGAACATATAATAAATTGAAGATGAAAAAGAGAGGGTCGTGTAAAATCTTGAGGAAATTTGAGGCAAATGCTTATGAGATAGAATTGCCAGATGGTGTGGGCATATCACCCATATTCAACGTAGCAGATATGTATCCTTACAGAGCAAATGAAGTCGGAGAAACATAATACCAGGAGGAAATTCAGTGGGTTAAACAAATTCCTATAGTTGAAAAGCCAAAGATGGACAAGATCATTGATCGAAGAGTTAGCAAGAACACCCAAAGAAAGACATATTTTGAATATTTGGTAAAATGGAAGGGACACCCGATTGAGGATGCAAGTTGGGAAAGTGAAGCAAGTATCCAGAAACATGGACAGACAGTGTAGGAGCTCATGAAGAGGAGTCCATGAATTTTTCAGCCAGAGGAGTATGATGCAAGAGCATCCCAAGCACGCGCAAGTGGAGGACAGTTGGATATGCACCAGTGCGCATTTTGAAGATATTTTGAATTTCAAAATATGAAACATTAATGTAATAGTCGGATGATGTAATTGCCTATAAATGTTTTAGGGATTGTAACGTAAATCTTGAGCGTTTTCTCTCATCTGTCGGATGGAGGCATTTAATGTAATCAATGTAAAGTAGTTGTAGTCTTTAATTTCGATAAGATAGCCTAGAGTGTAGGAGGGAAAACTCAAGAAAGCTCCCTCATATGTATGGTATTGTAGCATTATTCTCATGGTAAGAGTAAGTTGTAGAGCAAGAGAGCTTAGGAGAACAGAGAAGAACAGAGATTTTAGAAGTCATATAAGCAGATGATTGTTGCTATTGAACCCATGTACATAAGCACTTGAGTTGATATCAGAATGCTTTGACTCAATTTCATGGTGTTTTTATGGTTATTGTTTGCATCTATTGAATGGTATGTTTACAATTTGCTTATATGCTCTGTTATGCATTTGTTTCAATGCTTTATGTATGATTTCATGTTGAATGTATGAAGTTTGTGAGAGGGGAAGTATAAGTTTCAACTTCTACTCATTATGTGAATTCCTGCAAGTAGTGCAGTGAAGGTCCGCAATGAGTGCGTTGACGAGGTTCTGAGTTTTATTTCAGAGAAGCTCAGGAGAGATAGAGTTGTTCTTATACCCGCATAAGTGTAAGTGTAGCACAGAGCCATGCAAGGTGTGCGTAGACTGAGGAAGAGTCTTAGATTTTCCCACCTAGAAACCAAGATTAGGAAGGATAGAGACTTCGAAGAATTTGAAGGAAAGACGAGGGCCGAAGTTACCTCACAGAAGTTAAGCTCAAAAGAAGTTGACGCCAAGTTCTTTGACTAGTATTCATTGAAGGCATGAACAAACGGTGGAAATTCTCGAAGGGAGAAATATCGAAATTCCATGAGCCGTTGGATCTAGCAGATCAGCGGAGAAGTTAAGGTTGAGATTCCTTGAACATCGCAAGCTTAGGAGGGTAGCAGTCGTCAGATTGGGATCAACGAGAGTCATTGATATGGAGCCTTGAAGTTTTGGCATTTTGGGAGTCGAAGGGTCAGAGGAAGCTGTAACTCGGAAGTCGCGACATGCGAAATCCCGACAGGATCTAGATCGTTGATCGCTAGAATAATTTGAACCGTTGATATGTGGCAACAGAATATCGTGATTTCGGCTATCGGGTGAAGGGAGACAAGCCACATCACAATCCCCCGATACGTGAAATTCCGATGCGCTCGGAGGTTGGACCCCAGGTCACAGGTGCAGGTCACATCAGTGAAAAGATAAAGAGGGGAGTTAAGGATCGTTAGCCATTTCGAGACTTCGGGACTTGGAGGAGTCTGGGTGTTTTGTAACTCAAATCCCCGATACGCAAAATAACGACACACCCTTTGGGGTTAAGGTTATAGTCATGTTGGTGGTCACGTGGATGTGAGGTTTACACCTTGTGCTTGTTCACGTGGGTGTAATCCCCAAAAAGGACCTGTGGTTGTATGCTTTTGAAGGTTCCATCGAGAACTAAAGGAGCCATTCCATCTCAAGGGTGTTGAAGATCCATAGGCTGGGAGGTCAGTGGACCCTGCTGAGGTAGGGGTCTGCGTCACACATTGATTCTTGTTCTGGTCAGTTAGAGGATGATTTCTTACATGAGTTGAGTTCAGAGCTTATTTCAGTGATTTCCAAGTTATTAAAGGATGATGTTTCAATTACAGGTTTGAGTATGAGAGATTTGCAGCATTATGGGACACTTCCTGCCCATGAGGATCTTATTGACCCCTCACATTAGTTATTTGACAGCATATTCTTACTCCTTGTCCAATTCTGCTTCTAATGAGTATAAACTTGATGGTGTTTGGACAAATTTTCTTTTTAGTGATGATGTGGCAGGGTAAGGTCGCGACCCATGTGGGGCCCAAACGCTTAAAGTTGGGCCCTTTTCCTCCTAAAATTGGACTCACTAACTCGCCCAACACTTGCTAAATAAAAAATGGACAAAGCAAAGAAGTTTCCCAAAGTCATAAAGCATCCTAAAGCAAGTTGAAAGTCAAATTGAATAAGTTGTCTGCTTTCTGGTTTTAGATTTTATATTTCTACTTTGAGCTTTTTCCCTTTCCCAACTTTCCCCTTTTCCTGCTTTAGCTTTAGCTTTTAGCTTTCCACTTTTTCCTTTTTCCCTTTTCCTTCCGTTATTTCACTCATGTGACCTAACTTTCCCTCATTCCCTTAACCTAGGTGACCTATTTCTCTCCATGAGGTTCTCCCTTCTTGCCTTTTTTGCCACAACTTCCTCATACCTAAACAGTTTTGACCCATTCAACCTCCATTCTTCTCTAGATAACCCCCAGATTTGACCATACAGCTTGGGAAAGGTTCACTCAGCCAGTTTTAGCAGGCATTCATGCAGTGAGAGACATGGCAAGTGGATAGATTGACACTTGGGCGCGGAATATTGGCTAGCGTTTTTCCCACTTTGGAAACATCAAGGAGAATTATTCATGCATTTAGCTATATATGCAACATTCTTCCACAATTGACAGGTTTATCACTCTATTGCAGGAGCATTACTACTCTCTCATTCTATTCTATGTCTTATTCTAGCTTTAGATTCTCAGTTTCTTGGAGATCATTGTAACAGTTCTTGGCTTTTCTCTGTGATGGAGCCATTCCTCTAATTTGAAATGAATACAGAGTCTTATGTGTTGATTTTAGCCTAGATTGTTGTTGTTGCATTGGATTTCTAGTTAATGGCAGGTGTTTGAAGCTCATCCTTCACTTGGGCTCGATTAGGCACCTTTGAAGTGCTCTTCCTTCTTGATTTACTGTCTTTTTGCATTCTAACAGTTCGCTCTGCTTAGGGTTTTCCACCAAAATTAATCTAAAATCAATTGTTATGCAAGTTTTGGGTGAGGTTATCTAATCCTCATCCCAAAACCTTCTTGTGATTTTTTTGTTTGTGTTTTGCAGGTCAAATCTCATCCATCAAGCAACATGCCCTAGGGTAGCCTCCCTGTGGTTGGCACGCACCAACCCAAAACTAGAGGGGTGACATCAATTGTGACCGTAGGATCCACCCCTAAATTAAGCCTAGTTTGATTCCCTCAATCTACAATCGACCTAAATCCTAGGGTGTCGTATTTAGCCTTAACATGACCATAGTGGGTTGAGATACTTGTTTGACCAACCCAAACTCAATGCTAGGAAAGCTAGGTGGATGGCTCTCCTTAGTGAATTTGAATTTGATATTAACCATATTAAGGGAAAGGAAAACAAAGTGGTTGATGCCCTCAGTAGAAGTATGAAAGTGATTCACTTGGCATCTATAAGCGTTTGTGAATCAAACATCAAGGAGAGATTCAAGGGTGCACAAGAAGAATATGAGTTTTTAAAAAATGTGAAGTCGGACTTAGAGAAAGAACCTACAGGATTGAAGTATGAGGGCTATCAACTATTGAATGATTGCCTGCTAACTTACAAAGATAGGTTGTATATCCCAAATTTTGATGACTTGAAGAGGTTCATATTGGATTAACTACATAAAAGACCATACACTAATCACTCTGGTTATCAGAAAATGATCACAACCACTTAGAAACTATTTTATTGGCCAATAATGAAGAAGGACATAGCTGACTACTTGGTTAAATGCTTAAAATGTCAGCGGGTTAAGGTGGAGCACATGCATCCAACAGGGTTGTTGCAACCCCTATCAATTCCATAGTGGAAATGGGAAACCATCTCCATGGATTTGATCACGGGATTGACTAAATCAACCAATCAAAATGACGTTATTATGGTAGTTGTGGATATGTTGAGCAAGGATGATCACTTTATCCCTGTAAAGTCAACTTGCAAGGCAATATATATTGTCAATATCTTCATGAAAGAAATATTTAGACTACATGGCATGGGGAAATCATATCATATAGAGAAACACAATTTACTTCAAATTTTTGGTAATATCTGTTTGTTGGCTTTGAAACTAAATTGCTATTTAGTACAACATATCACTCTCAAACTAATGGGAAGTCAAAGAGAGTAAATCAAGTGCTAGAGGACATGTTAAGGATGCATGTGATGCATCATCAAAAGAAATGGGAAGACTACCTACCACTGGTAGATTTTTCCTATAACAATGGTTATCAAGAAGCATTGAAGATGAACCCTTTTGAGGCTCTCTATGGTAGACAATGCAACATTTCGATCAGCTAGAATAACCCAGTGGACATAATAAAACTTGGTCTAGACCTACTCAAAGAGATGGAACAACAAGTAACTTGAATAAAACAAAATCTGAAGATGGCTCAGGATAGGCAGAAGAGCTATGCAGACAAAAATAGGGACTCCCAGGGAGTTCAAAGTAAGGGATCATGTGTATCTATGAATTAGACCCCAAATAAGTTCCTTGAGAATGGGAACTTGTGCCAAGCTGGCACCTCAGTTTTGTGGACCCTTTGAAATTCTGGACAAAGTGGGACCTATAGCATATAGACTAACACTTCCTCCCACAGTGAAAGCACATAGTGTTTTCCATGTTTCATTATTGAAGAAATATGTACATGATTCTAATCATATAATTGACTGGTCTATGATCCAGATGGAACTAGAGGGAGAATCCCTACCAGAACCAAAATGCATACTAGAAGAAAAGAAATCCCACTTAGGAATAGAACCATTACCCAAATCAAGTTGCAGTGGAAACACTTTGGTCCAAATGAAGCTACATGAGAATTGGAAGATGCCATAAAGCATGCATACCCATTTTTGTTCACTATTGTGCATAAAAACTATAGTGCCAAGTAGAACGTCGGGGGCAATGTTCCTTTAAAAAGAAGGGGGGATTGTAACACCCCTGTTGCCCCCAGTTTGTAAATATCATTATTATTGTGAACAAGACTATGGACAGACCTGTCATGGGAATGTTGGAAAGACAATGAACCTTGATAAATAAGGCAATGTATATATTATGTTATTTAATAAAAAAGAAATTGTGGCATGAATCTTGAAAGAGGGTTTTCAATGTAGATCATGATGCAAGAGAGGGGATGGTAAGTGGAACCAGTAATTTTTTAGATGACCCCTACCAGGTCAGTACTCTGTTGAAGATGAACAATCTTATGGCCTAGAAAATTTAATTACCAGTCAGGCTCATAGTTGGGAAGTCGTCCTCAAGAGCCAATGAGGAGATGAGTAGAGTACCCATATGGAAACATCTTGATCTGACCCATGAAATCTTACTTGGGAAGACAATAAAAGGAAGGAAAATCATGGGAAAAGTGCACAAGAAGTAGAAGAAGAGAGGATGCACAAGAATGGGTCTCAGGACCATTCTTGAAGAAGGAGAGTGTGTGAGACTCTCTGGTTCTGAAGAGAACTCAGAAAATAAGTTGTTTTGGGTTCAGCAGCACTTGGAAAATGTTTTCTAATCAAGCTAATAAACAAAGATACAGTGATCAAATGAGCGATCACAACAAGCGCCCTTGCTTGGTGGATAGAAAACTGGACTGTCAGGTTCCTGTTGGAAAAGGAAGGTAACCTTTGTCCCTTTTTGTTGCTAAGAAAAAGTAGAATCTCTCGCTCATAGCATCATGATCTAGCTAGGGGATGGATTGTTGATGAATACTCCAAGAGCAATTGTGCCCATGGTTGGGTGGAAAAGCACACCCCTTTCAACAGTTGCCAACTAATTTCAAATTTTAGATAACTTTGAGTTTTATGTTGTCTTGACTGTTTTGTTGTAATATGTATCTTTCTTGAGCTAGATGATGGCATAATATTTTATCTTGTTTGAATGGAGTAATTTGTGGCTCTAATGTCCTAACAGCCTGGGAAAATTTGAAGTAAAGCGTTAATATCATGTTTTGTAAATGGTTTTCTACATACCTCTTTTTAGAAAAGGAGAACTATTACTAATGGGTTTTAAATGAATTTGAGGCATAAGACTTTGGCCTCTGTGCTGGTTGGAAAATCCTCAAAGTGATTGCCTAAGGATCAATTTCACAAATATAGAGTCTGGACAGACTCTACAGGACTGCTACGGCCCGTCGATCCCTCGAAATTACCTTTTCTCCTGTTATAGAATTTGAGCTCTATAGACGAAGGGCACTTCCTTCAAAGCATTCTTCTGAGTGACCACAGGCTCAAGTTCACGGGCTTAACCAAATCTCAGATAATATGTAAGAGTGTAGCTCTTGGGGGCCTGTCAAAGTTCCACAAGACCAGGACTCTATAACCCTTTGCTACGCTCAACAACAGCTAAGCCTTTCGGGCTTTGGGACTTCAGAGGTTCAGGGCTTCAAGATGTTTGAGACTTCACAATAGTCAAATCTTGCCGAAGGAAACCTGCTGACACGGTTACCAAATGTTTTGACTCATAACTGGCGGTTTCTTATCTGTTATCGTGGGATCCGCCTTATCATTAAACAATCACCAACTTTTGACCGTGGGGACTCTCCTCACCGTTGATCATGATCACAGATCAACGAGGTGATCCTCGTCTTCGTCCTCTTATGGATCCAACGATGGAGGCAATACCCAAATTATCTACTTGATTGTATGACTAGTGGAATTTCATGTTTTTGTGACTCATGTGATTCCCCAACTTTCAACATCTCTGGAGTATTACTGACCGAAGTGCTCATGAGGGAGTAACTATTGTTTACTTCCGGTTAATACTCCCACTTATTCTATCCTTCCACTAATATCGACCAAATGATCGAGAAAGATCCTTCAGGATCTTAGGTCAATGATCCGTGGAACTTCGGGGTTTCGACCTTCAGGATTTCAGGAAATTGAAGTAGAGTGTAACCTGGGCTATGGCCCAAAGGCTGGAGATTACTTAATTAACGAGATTAAATAAAACTTGTGATCAACCTAAGTTATTTTCGTAAGTACGTGTGTGGGACCCTCTTCGAGAGTCTGAAACTTCAAAACTTCGAGACTCTGTGGCTCTGAGAGACTCCAGGATATAGGAGGGTATGTTAAATGTTGAAGCAATGAATTTCCCTTATTGTAGTGTCCAACTCTGATTGGACGGGCCCGCGTACACCATTGTGATGTAGTGTGCCTGGATAGTTCCACGTGGCGTAGTGGGATTGGTTGCAAGTTAAGTGTGGGACCCCCCCTTGTCAAGTTTAAACCATGGGTTAATTGCTAACAAACCTCAACCGTCAGGTCTAAGGGTGGATAGAGCTCCACCATAGATTCTGGAGTGGAAAGAAACTTCGAGACTTCAGGTCTTCGGGGAAGTTTTTGGACATGCACAAGAACTATTGAAGGGTCGATATCCACGAAGACCTGGGTAGATATTCCCTATAATACCCTCCTTCCACGACCATGTTGTTGCCATATAATGATGACATGGGTCACGAAAGTGCCATATCAGATGGTTCGAGGGAAGTAAAGACCTGTGGAAAAGGGGGTGGCCATTGGCCAATGACGCCCCAAAAACCTCGGGAAGTCGTACCTTTCAAACCAGAGCTCGATTTTGGACAAGGTTATAATCATTGGAAAGCTCTCGGTGAGCAAAAGGCGAGGGTGTCCTCATTCAAGGAATTCAGGGAGTTGTAGGAAAGTGGAAAATTTATACCCAATCCCTAAAAAAGAGTACTCAGGGGCTCGGGTGTGTGACAAAGTCCAATCTTTGCATCACTACTTCTAGGCAGCTCTTCAAATCCATAGTAGGGTCAATGGTCTAGAAAGAAGATGAACACATCATGTGTAAAATGCATTATCAAAACTCAAAGCAAGGGATCATATTATCTTCATTAAATGGAGACAAAGTTCGTCTAATGAAAAACATTTCTTGCTCATATTGTTATGTTTCCAAGAGTGTTTCCCACTTCATTCATTGTTATTGGTGAAATCAATTATCAAAATCATATTGGATGACTCACACCCAAACTCTTTCAAGGAAGTTATTACCTAATCTCTTTGTTGGTTATGTCATATAGTCCTCTGCAACAAAACCTTCAAATCTAAATTGATCCTCCTTAAATATTTACCCTGCTCCATGTGCAACATATTCACTCAATCATGTGGTGAATAGACTACTCTTTCAAGCAACCACACAACGAAAATCAACTTCTATCATGTTAAAATTTGCAAGTTGTCATAACCCACTATCATCGAGTAGCTCACTGCTGGCTGAGAAAAGTTAATGCTCCTGCCAATGAATGCCTAAAAAATGACCTGCATTTTTGGTGGCAACAATATACATTCTCTTGTTGATTACATTATTGATTGCATTGAAAGGTGCTTTCTACTGGCCAATATGAGGGAGATGTGTAATTCCTTCCATGCTCAACATGGAGTTGACATGTGGCATTTAAAAAAATATCAATAACAAAAAAATATTTCAATGTCGGCCATAAAATAAAATATTTCCGTATCTATTTAAGTAAAACAATTCTATACCAACTCTATATAGAGAGAGAAAGAGACAGAGTCACTGAAAGTAAAACATCTATGATTTCATTAATAGGTTCTTTCTACTTCCTAGAATGAGGAAGATGCATAATTATATATATATA
>JASDQU010106735.1:83144-94077 GCA_032191745.1 Picea mariana | reverse complement strand
GGCTTGTTATGCTGTTTGGCTTAACAAATGCGCGAGTACCTTCATGAGGTTGATGAACGAAGTCCTGAGGGAGTTCATTGGGAAATTTGTCATTGTGTATTTGGATGATATACTGGTCTACAGTAAAACAATGGCAGAGCATCTGAAGCATTTGGCTACAGTGATGCAGAAATTACAGCAGGGGAAGTTGTTGATAAACATGAAGAAATCCTCGTTCATGAAGACAGAGCTCATTTACTTGGGGTTTATTATTTCGGCAAATGAGTTGAGGATGGATCCAGATAAGGTGGAGGTAATCAAGAATTGGCCATCATCGAAGAATATTTTTGAGGTGAGAAGTTTTCATGGATTGGCTAGTTTCTACCGAAAATTCATCAAGAATTTTAGTGGAATTAGCGCAGCGATGATGGACACAGTGAAGAAAGGACACAAGTCTTTTCATTGGACTGAAGAGGCTGAAAAGAGTTTCAATATGTTGAAGAGGAAGATTACGGAACAGCCAGTTTTGGTGTTGCCGGATTTCCAGAAGACATTTCAGGTGAAATGCGATGCAAGCGGATTTGCAATTGGGGCAGTCTTGAGTCAAGATGACAAGCCGATAACATACTTCAGCGAGAAGTTGAATGAAGCGAAATTGAAGTATTCCACTTACGATAAGGAGTTCTATGCTATCATTCAGGCACTGAAGAAATAGAGGCATTACTTGATCCCGAAAGAGTTTGTCTTGTACAGTGACAATCGTGCACTGCAGTTTGTGACTCAACAGGGGAAGTTGAATCAGAAACCTATCAAATGGTTGAGTATATGCAGAATTTGACTTTTGTGATTAAACATATTTCTGGTACTGCTAACAAAGTGGTTGATGCTTTGAGCAGGAAGTGTTTACTGTTGCAGGAGTTCAAGGTCAAAACTTTAGGTTTTGATGATCTCAGGGACATGTACACTGATGATCCAGATTTTAAAGAAGCATATGAAGCAGCTGAGAATCCAATTCTCAGAGACCGAAGCCAGTGGGTAGAGTACCTGATCCAGGAAAGATTGTTGTTCAGGGGCAATCAGCTGTGTATTCCGAAATGCTCCATGAGGGAGAATCTGCTGAAGGAGAAACACAGTGGAGGATTGGCAAGGCACTTTGGTCATGACAAGACGTTCGCAAAGTTGAACAAGTCATATTTTTGGCCGAGAATGCGAGCAGATGTCAAGAGATTCGTAGACAGATGCAGAATTTTCCAGCATTCGAAGATAAGGAAGCAGAATGCGGGATTTTATCAACCATTGCCCATACCAGAAAGGCTGTGGGATGCAATTAGCATGGATTTTGTATTGGGGTTGCCAAGAACACAAAAAGGTTGTGATTCAATCTTTGTGGTGGTGGATAGATTTTCCAAAATGGCACACTTCATTCCATGTCAGAAGACCAGTGATGCAACTCACATTGCGAATCTGTTTTTCAAAGAGGTCATTCGACTTCATAAGTTACCAAGGAGTATAGTCTCGGATCGAGATACGAAATTCATAGGGCATTTTTGGAGGACCTTATGGAAGAAGCTGGGAAATAACTTGACATTTAGTTCAACTTATCACCCTCAGACGGATGGGCAGACAGAAGTGGTAAACAGAAGTCTGGGAGACTTGCTGAGAAGCTTGGTGATAGAACACCACAGCTAGTGGGACAACATATTACCACAGACAGAGTTTGCTTATAACGACTCAGTCAATAGAAGCACAGGGCAGAGTCCAGTCCAGATTGTCTATGGCATGCAGCCCAAGGATGATTTTAAGGATGGAATTTTGTTTTAAAATGTAGAAATCTTGGTGAATCTTACTAATCCTTCATATGCCAACTATAAATGTTTGGCGATAATTTTGTAAAAATATTCAAATTTATAAGGATTTTATATAGTTTTTATAAAATTTTGGCGATTTTTAAGGTAAAATAATATTATCCTATAGAATTTGGGCGAATCATTTTTAAAATAACAAATCTCAGTTTTGGAAAAACCATGGAAAATTAGCCCATGAGCGAAATTTAGCCCCTAAAATCATCCATGATGCAGCCGAGAGGAATTTCTGAATTGAGGGATTCAGAACAAACTATGACTAGGAGCGCTAGTGCAGAAGAATTCACAGAGGCAATAAAGGAACTTCATAGCCAGGTGAAGGAGCGATTGCAGAATTCAAGCCAGGAATACAAGCGTAGAGCAGATCAGCATAGAAGACAACTTCAGTTTGAGGTTGGTGACACTATTCTGGCACACTTAAGAAAAGAAAGGTTCCCGAGAGGAACATATAATAAGCTGAAGATGAAGAAAATCGGGCCATGTAGGGTCTTGAAGAGATTTGGGACAAATGCTTATGAGATTGAATTACCCAATGGGATCGAAATTTCTCTGATATTCAATATCTCTGATTTGTACTCATATAGAGCTGAAGAAACAGAGACTGGAAATGAGCAGCCAGTGATCCAGTGGCGAAAACAGATGCCAGTTGCAGATAAGCCGTAGATGGAGTGCATACTGGATAAAAGAGTAAGCAAGAGGACTAGGAGAAAGCAATACTTTGAGTATCTAGTCAAGTGGAAGAACCATCCAGTTGAAGATGCCAGCTGGGAGAGCGAAGCAGAGATACAGAAGCATGGACAGACCGTGCGTGAGCTCATGGACAGGAGCCCATGAAGATTTTCAAGCGAGGGAGTATGATGCAGGAGCATCACCAATATCAAGCGAGCCAGCGCGGAAGCATTCGGACAACTGGACAAGCGCTAACGCAAATTTTGAAATTACCTTGAAGATGTTGCACGATCTTAAATGAAGTCATTAAGATGAAGCGCACTTGTATAATGTAAATGGACCTCGAGCGATTTCTCTCGTCCTTAGTAGGTAGAAGGCATTTATAGTAGTTAATGCAGGTAGATAGAATTTAATTCTAGATTAGACTGTTTGAGAGCGCAAGAGGGAAACCGGATATAGACACCCTCATTGTGTATTGTAACATCATTGAGTAGTGAGCATAGAGAGAGAAGAGCATGCAGAGAGCTGTGTAAGAACACCCATGTACAGATATTTGGATTAATAGAAAGAGGTTGATTCAAATTCATGGTTTGTGTTTGTTCTCTAGGTATTGATGCTGAATGATATGCTCATGAAGGTTTGCTTCCTGTTATACATTTGCTTTATATGCTGTGTATATGATTTCATGTTTGAGTTTGAAGTTTGAAAGGAAGATGGAATGAGTTTCAATTGTTTCTCTATCTGAGAAAATGTTCCTGCAAGGAGTGCAGTTGAAGTGTCCGCAAGGAGTGCGTCGACAAGAATTCAGGGTTGTGTCTCTGAAGCTCATATAGTTTTACTTTTGTTTTCATTTCCTCAATAGTGCAGTCGAGCACAGGTGTCGTGCAAGGAGTGCTCAGGCCAAGCTAAGTTTAGGGTTGTGAACCTGAGTAAAACGTCGAGGGACTGCTGCTGTAGGGGTGCGCAGGGTCGAAAGGATTCAACCCTTGGAAGTGGTTGAATGTTTGCCGCAAGGAGTGCGTGCAAAGTGTTTTGAAAGATTTAGAGTTGAGAAAGCTCAAGAGGTATAGGACCTTCGAGTAATTCGCCAAGGAGAAGGACAGGAAGCTTGTGCCGTGGAGTGCTCAAGAAGCGTCGCAAGATTGCGTGCAGGTGGACGAGTTCTGCGGCGGAACACTTAATCATTTCGCAGAAATCATCGGGAAAGACGGACGGTCAGAATTCTCCGAGGAGAATTCGCGAACTCCCGTGAGCCGTTAGATCTTACCGAGGAGCAGGGAGATTACGGCAGAAGCGTCGAGGTTCAAAGCTCAGGAGGGGCAGGACCGTAGATCCGAGCCACAAGGGCCATCGGATTTACACGTGGATTCGCATATCGGGGTTTCGTGGGTTGAAACTCCGTAATATTGCAACGGGAATCGCGAAATTCTGATACGCGATATCCCGACGACTAAGGAACAGTGTGGGGCCACACGAGTCGGTAAGTGGACAGGTGGCACACTATATCGGGGTTTCGAGGCGAGAAGTCCTGAAATAATTGCAACAGGAATCGCGATATTCCGATACGCGATATCCCGAAAGCCATAAGGATTGTGTGGGGGCCACAGGGGAGTCCGTGAGAGGATAGGTGGCACACTATTTCGAAGATTCGTGGGTCGAAGTCCCGAAACATCATCATTAGGATTCGCGATATCGTGAAGTCCAAATCGCCGATGGAGTGAAGGACCGTCGAATAGTCAACTCGCGCATGTGTCGGAGTTTCGGCATATCGAGAGTCGGGGTTGGTAAACCAAAGTGTTCGATATCGCGAGTGTCGAAATCGCGATAAAGAAAACCCCGGAAGGAACCGGAAGGGGTCAGCGTTGACTGTTGTCGCGTTTCAGGGATTCGAGAGACAAGCGCTCGACCATTGACATCACAAAGTCGTGAAGTCCGATCTCCCGAGTCTGAAAAGGGGATCCAGTGAAAGAATCGTTGTGGGTGCATATTTCCCGATAGGAAATTAGAAGAGACTTAGAGTTCTTCGGGCCATGAAGAAAAGAAAAGATCCTGTGAGCACGTGAACCGACCGACCTGCGGTTTGAGAGGTAGCGGGCATGTGCGTCACAGGCTTACAATCCGAATATACTCTCAAGGATGCAACTAAAGGCTGTGGAGGAACTTATTGTACTTGGCTTAGTGCAATTTTGACAAGGCATGAAAGAGAAGTCGTTTATACCTACAAAGTTGGCTACAAGTGTAGCAACCAAATTTAGATTCATTGTTCCAAAAAGCAGCTAAGGAGTCTATGGTCATCGCAACAAATTTTGTGGTATATGCATATCTCCCTTATAAATTACATAGTGATATTACACACATGTTGCTCAAGGCTTGAATATTAAGTTCCAAATCTAATTGTGAGACGAATGAAGACTTTGCAAATGGTAACATAGGAACATAAATAACTTCTTTTCTTCAGCAAGTTGCACATTCTCGTGGTGCCAAGAGAACACCTTCAGTGACTCAGAATGTCACAGATCAAATTAGACTATGCGAATGACCAGAATTGATTAGCTAGTATCCAAGGCACATTGTCGAAGGGTGTCTTAGAGTGAACACCTTTCATTATGAGCTCTATGTAGAGGTTTTTATAGCACATTAAGAGGGATTTCATATCTCAGCTCATAAATTGCAAGGGGACCCACTTTATAGGGGATTTGGTTAGCCTTGTTCGAAAAGTGGCCAGTCTAGTGGGTGGCATGTCAACAACGACATCTTGAGAAGCTGATTGTCTTGGGTAGTTGGTTATTTCCTATTTTGATTAAAGTCAAAGCCAAAGTTAGAAGGGCGTTTAAAACTCCAATATGTTTATGGTAGATGTTTCAAGGAGATCCATATTGTAGGGGATTATGCATTTATGAGAGATCCACTTGATGAGGAGTTAGTTAAACTCCTTGTTGAGCACTTCCTTTGATTTGGCAATTAGATCCACTTTTTGAAGATCACTTGAGAAACGTTCCATGGAGAGTGGAACACATGGTAAAGGGGGGTGCTTTAGGATACTTGACATAAAAGGAGGAAAAGATGCCTTGGAGCAACGCCCCACCTCCTTTGTCATTATTGTTATGAGTGTAGGAAATAACACATGATTTGACTAGACAATGATCATTACCAGAAACTTGATCCCTTTATATGGTTTTTCATTCACTTTATGCCTTTTTCTCCACTAGTCAATTTAGTGGACCGAAACACCATATTTCAAATAGGGAATTAAGGGTTTACCTATTGCATTATTGTATCTAAAAGCATGGCTTGATATTTACCAGAACTATTTCCCTAAAGTTTATGATAAATGCATTGATAAAGCATATCTCAAAATCAAAGAGAGGGAATTACTTAGAATAACAAATAACAAATGATGTTGAGAAAGATCTTAATGTTATAAAGATACGTTTTTCAAGAAGGATTTTTTTTATATTTAGTTTTATGGTTTTGAAGGATAACATAGTAGACTAGTTATACATATATATAATAAAGATTTGTTTTATAATTTTTGTATGCAGATGTTTGTTATGCATTATTGGATTTCTAACACTTTGCATAGACAAAAAAAAATTAGAGGAAAATTTAAAATTTTGAAATGGAATATAATTTATCAGTTTCATAACATAAAATATTTTAGCCTTTTAAGCCTCTAGTACCAATCATGTGTTCAATTCTTGTACATTTCCTCACACACCTAGGTCTAAGTTCAAACATATATAGAATAAGTTCATGTAAAACTAAATCAACCCTTTAATAATTATGCATGACTATATGTATCAAATTGCACGGTACATTATGTATATTAGACCTACAACTTCATCCCACCATATGAGTTTGTTAAGGAAATTTGTATATATATAAAGATACAAACACAAAATAGTTTCATAAACCATGAGATTCAATATTTTTTTAATTCCTTGTTTCAAATCCATCTCTGTTATTTCTTCCAAGACTGTTCAGTAGGTTCCTCTCCATTCCTTTAAAGAGCAACTAATGCTTATTTCCTATGCAAATGAACTAGATTGTTTCAACTAACATCAAACTTTCAAAGTTTTTAGTATTTTGAGTTTGATGTTGTTCATGATCATAATTTGCATATCAATCCATAGGAATATAAGCTATAGCTATAAACATTTAAGACATGGATTAGAGTTGTTTAATATCTTAGTATTGGTGGAGAAACATCCATGTTTATGCATTAGAGGGTTACAAAATTCAATGCTAGGATCAAGGATAGGTTGAGCTTATGGATTTAAGAGTTAATGGTTAAGGGGTTGGGTTTAAGGACTATGGGTTAAGGCTAAAGGCTATGGGTTGTAGGAAAAGGGTTAATGCGTTGGGTTTTAAGGGTCAGAGGAACAAGGTTAAGTACTAAGCGTTACAAGATAGAAATTGTAGTATAAGCACTAAGTGTTAAGGATTGATGATGATAGGAGCTAAGGATCAAGGGCTCATGGCTAACATACGATGTTTGAGGATTAAAGGATGTGATTTAATGTTAATTTTTATGTGTTAAGTTTTAAAGTTTAAAGGTTGGGGGCTAATGGTGGAGGGGCGACAATGGGTTTAAATTTAAAGATTAAAGGTTAGGAGCTAGGAATATAGTTAACGTTAAGGGTTCAAGTATAAGGGGTGCTAAGGATAAGCATAATGTTATAGGTTTAGGTATAATGGCTAAGGGGTTAGGGATGGGATCTAATGAGGAGACTATTAATGTGGAGTGAAATCACAATCTTCGTATATGTCAATGTAGTAGTAAAACTTGCAATTATTGTGTACATCAACTAATAAATAAGGAGGAGTATTTATGTGGAACAAAATTACAATCATCAATATGCCACTTATATTAGTAATGCTTGTAATTGTTATGGACATCACATTAGTAATTAGCTTTAATTTTATATTTTACTTATCTAATTTTTTATTTAGTCGTTTTTGGGTTTGACAGTCCAAAGTTGATCTCAATAGAAAATAATCACCATCACCATCAATAATCACAATCCTAAGAGGCAGGTATGAGAGGAAGACATGACAAAAAAGTTGTTAATATTAGAGTGAGAGAGGATGTTATCACATCCACCTTAGGATTAGCAACCCACAACCTTCTTCTATATTGGAAAATATTTTGGTGTGTATAAATCTTTGCATTTAATGAATAGGGTTTAATGTAAGTGTTGGGGGACAATATTTAATGTTAATATTAACAACTAAAGGTTAACAACAAAAAAAATACCAATTAAGGAGTAAGGAAAGATAGTTAATGATAAAAAATTACCAATTTAGGAATAAGGAAAAATAGCTAATGATAAAAAAAAAATACCAATTTAGGAATAAGGAAAGATAGTTGATGATAAAAAATTACCAACCTAGGAATGAGGAAAAAGGGCTAAACAAGCAATAACTAAATATTAAATATTTGGAGCATCGAGTTAAGAGATAGGGAGTTCAAGGCTTAAGGTTAATGGTTAAGACCCAATGGTTAAGGGTTGAGAACCAAATGGTTAAGAATAATGTGTTTGTTGTTATGTATAAGGGTTGAGAGTTAAGGGATGGTGATTAAGGGGCATAGTTAAATGTTAGTGTTAGGGGATATGCATTTCGGGCTAAGAGTTAAGGTCGGAGAGTTGAAAGGAGAGGATTAGTGTTAGGGTTAAAGGTTAATTGTTTAAGGTTGAGGAAAGAGGGTAAACAGTTGATGGGTGAGGGTCAAGGGGAAAGGAATGAAGGGTAAGGAGCATTGAATGCAAGAGGGAACATGGGGCACAAGGTAAGGACAAAGGGATGAGGTGTAACAAACAAAGGCTAGGGTTAAGACTATGGGTTGAGGGTTGAGAAGTAGTAATAAATGTTAGGGTTGAGAAGCGATAATTAATGTTAGGGTTAAGGGTTGAGGGGGTGAGCATAAAAGGATAAAGGATAAGTTTGAGTGGTGAGGGGTATAGTCCAATGGTTGAATGTTGAGGGGCAAAGTGCAGGGGAAAAGGGTTTAGGGTTAAGGGAAAATGATCTAGGGATAAAGGTCTAAAGTTAAGGGATGAGGATTATGGGTCTATGGTTAAGGGTATAGGGATGAGTGTTACAGGTTAAGAGAGAATGTTACAAGTGTAAATAGTTGTAATTCTTGTAATCTAGGGCACATTGTCCAAGATTGTCTTGGAGTGAACACCTTTCATTATGAGATCTATGTAGAGGTTTTTATAGCACATTTAGAGGGCTTTCAAATCCCAGCTCATAAATTGCAAGGGGAGCGAGTTTATAGGGGATTTGGTTAGCCTTGTTCAAAAAGCGGCTAGTCTAGTGGGTGACATGTCAACAACCACATCTTGAGGGGCTCATTGTCTTGGGGAGTTGGTTATTTCCTATTTCGATTAAATTCAAAGCCAAATTTGAAAGGGCGTTTAAAACTCCAGCATTGTTATGGCAGATGTTTCAAGGAGATCCATATTGTAGGGGCTCATGCATTTATGAGAGTTAAACTCCTTGTTGAGCACTTCATTTGATTTGGCAATTAGATCCACCTTTTAAGGATCACTTGAGAAACGTTCCATGGAGAGTGGAACACATTGTAAATGGGGCCGCTTTAGGATACTTTACAAAAAAGGAGGAAAAGATTCCTTGGAGAAACACCCCACCTCTTTTGGCATTATTGTTATGAGTGTAGGAAATAACACATGATTTGACTAGACAATGATCATTACTAGTTTAGTTACTAAACACCATGTCACATTTTCTCAAACCAAATACCTTTATATGTTTTTACATTCACTTTATGCCTTTATCTCCACTATTCAATTTAGTGGATCGAAACACCATATTTCAAATAGGGATTTAAGGGTTTACCTATTACATTATTGTATCTAAAATCATGGTTTGATATTTACCAGAACTATGGTAGCTGCAGGAGGTATTTACCTCCATGTGTAAACCTGACAAGGATAGAATACTCCAGGAAGCAAGAAGAAACCCTAATGAGTTGGCTAATAACCCTAGAAGACTTGTCGACTCAAGAAGATAATTTATATTAGGTTATTAAACTCCAAGAGAAGAAGTCGACCAGAAATAATAATATATACTAAACACACAGATACCCAGAATGAGAAGTCGGCCTAGGCAGTTAGCCAGAATTAATATAAATACAGGAGGCCAGTTCTCATTCTGGCAAGCAGTCTCAGAATTGTAGAGCAGCAGTTGTGTGCACTGTAATTGCCCAGTTTCTACGCAGGTTTGGAGGAGAGCTGACGTTGCAACTAATGCAGCTAGTAGTTACGCTTGGACAATCTCTTGGCTAGGGTTTGGACTATATGATCAGCTCTTATTGGTGCACTATCCTTGGGGAAATATGCACTACCCTTTGTTTGGCTATTTAGCCTAGGGTTTTCTTCCGGAGTGATTCTCTATCAAGGTTAAGGTGCTCGGAGGGTGGCTCCGGTCTATGGTTGGGTGACAAGGGTATTGTCAATGGTAAAACGAGCACATCCACTTATATTCTAACAGGTTATGGGCCCACACCTCCTTCATTCAGTCTAACCGCTAAAAGGAAACATAGCCGTGAGGATATTAAGCTCGTTGAAGATCTGTCGCTAGGGTTTCTAACAGGAGCAGTCACCATAGCATTGCTGCTAGGGTTACTAGCAGGTGCAGTTGTAGAAACCCTAATCCTCTCGTTAAGGCACCTTAGGTGAAGGAATTGACCTAATCTCTGGACAGATCAATGCGCCCTAGCCTAGCGCATCTCCTGGTACTCTCAGCAAGCCAAGACGTCAAGTTTGAGTTTGTGGTCAAATCTAGGGTTTGACCAAGTCAAAGAAACCATGACTTACTCTATGAAGTTAGAGAACAAGTTAGATGGAGCTTCTAACTTCAGATAGTGGAAGACAAGGATTGATCTCATCCTTGCCAAGAATAAAGTGTTGGATATTGTGAAACCCGAGTTTGAAGAAGGGAAAGAGAAGGAATCACAGAACGTTGCAGCCACGGAGAAGTTCAAAAACGATGACATCAATGCTATGAGTATCATAGTGGAATCTATAAAATACCACTTGATACCCTACATCTCCCATATTGACTCATCGAAGAAGATGTACGATGCCCTAACAAACCTCTTCTGAGTCAGAAACATTGGACAAGTAATGAGTCTGAAGAACGAACTCCGTGACATGAAGATGAATGATGATAACAGCATAACATCATACTTTTTGAGAATCTCTCAGTTAAGAGATCAACTACAATCTATTGAAGAAATCGTTTCAGAGAAGGAATTGGTAAACATAGCACTCGATGGTCTTCCCAAGACATGGGATGCATTTGTCGCAAGCATGAACACAAGGAAGGAGTATCCGACATTTGAAGAACTTTGGACTTGCTATGCTCAAGAATAATCAAGGATCAGTGCAAAAGAG
>JASDQU010106735.1:5341-83044 GCA_032191745.1 Picea mariana | reverse complement strand
AAAGAAACCTAATGCATATATAAGAAGGTTATAATGATCAAATATGACACATACCATGATACCTCGGACCAATTACCTCATGGAGCAAGAGTCCTCTCCGATGCAATCCCAGGTCGGTAGTGATGGAAGCTGCTACTGCTGACAGGACAAATCTAGTTGAAGAAGAAAGATGGGCCCTCCAGGGCCGTGCTCAAGTCGCTCCTGCTCTTAGTACTCCATGTCTAGGACCATGTGGGCCTCGAGACATGATCTCCTAGTTATCCCTAGATATCGGGGATAACAGTACCTACAATCTTTATGGATCAAATGGAACCAACTCTGCTAAGTCCCTACACAAGGAGTGCAAGCATACATTGACTACTTCTCCAAGTTGCGTTCGTTGCTCCACATTCTAGACCTGGAAGAGGTATTAATACTTAAGTTTATTTCTGGGTTATTGGTTCAATTCCATAGGGAAGTAGAGTTATTTGAAATTCATACATTAGACAAAGTTTTTCACATAGCCTTGGCAATAGAAAGGAAGATAGCTCCTCGGGGTCGTACTTCACAGTCCTGTCCCAGCCCTAACCCCTTTGTCTCTCAAACACTCACCTCAAATTCTTTAGCCTGCTTCCTACCTACTCGTTCTCCAAATCCAAATACCAATGCACCATAGTGTTCCTTCCACAAGGCTAACTCCCACAACACTTCACATTGTTGTTTTCTCGAATATCTAAAAACCAACAAAACCTTACTCATTGATCCTACTGCTTCTCAACCAATCGAAGACAATGAGGAAGTTTCTCTTGAAAACCCCACCGAAGTAGATCCATCTTTGATTTTAATGACCACAGAAGATCTGAACTCATACACCCAACCCCTCTTCACTCACAACTACCAAATCAAAAAATCATTGGCTTTACTTATCATGGACAATGGCAGCCAAAAAAATTTGGTGTCTCAAGACCTAGTCAACCGCCTTCATTTGGTCACTACTCCACACCCAAAACCCTATCATCTAGGATGGGTTCAAAAGGATGGTCCTCGTCTATTGATATCTCAACGCTACCTAGTCACCTTTGCCATGGGCCATTTTAAAGATATTGTCCTATGTGATGTCTCACCATTGGATTGTTTCGACTTACTTCTCGGACCACCCTAGCAAGCCCAAAGAAATGCCATTTATATGGTTAAGTCCTGCCAGTATAAACTTACAAAAGATGGCCACACCTATATCTTAACGACAACAACACCCAAACCCACTTCTACCAAAGACAATGTAACGCTCCCTTCATTACAACTACAAGCGAACCAAAAGTGCAATTTTTTTTTTTTGGTTTTTAGGAAAGAAGACAACGACAACAACAATTTAACCACACCATTGACGATGAACGCAAGCACGCATTCCATGCAACATGAAACTATGAATCCACGCACAAGCACAAGGGAAACTAGGCGCAACATGTGTAGAAAAACAAAGAAGAATGACTACCCGCCCGATGCAAACAAGACACACTTACAAGCTAAGAGACAACATCCCCCTCTCGACACAACGACCTTGAAGAACATGACTAGAAACTCAAGGCACGCGTACCAAATTCATGAAGGAGTTCCACCCATGCACCAAAAGCAACTTACAACGCTCGACAACACTCACACAGAACACACCGACTCTGACCAAGTTCTCACTCGCCGCGGTCCAATAGGGTGCGCCATGATCCCGTCAGGCATCGGGAATCATGTTGTCCTGAGGTGATAGACGTGTCAATAAACTTGGCACAACACATCCTATCTGGACCAAGGACTCTAGATAAATCCGACGTGCTAGGAGCCAAATACCGATAAAAAAACCACACCCAAACCCCAACAACAGGTCGACAAGACACCAGAGGACGATTACCAGGGAAGACACAAACCAATACACGACTTCATCCACTACCCAACCCTTTTATCAAGTCTAACCGGTCAATAATTACCATCTAATTAGCATTGAATACAGATCTAATTTTATCATTACTTACGATCTAAAAGGGAATTCTAAATTAATTCCAAATTGTAATCTAACTAGCAGTTGACATCATATAACAACATTTACCATATCAATGCAGAAAGCTATAATGAAATACTTATTAACACATTACATTACAACATGTGGTCTATCTACACTAATCATACCAAAATGACAGCTATCTATTAACCTTAAAAAGAATCTGCTAAGAAGTGACAATGTCGTTAAAGCCATATACATTCAATGAGATTTGTTGCCATATGATTTTAATGAGATTTAATGCCATATGCCTAGTCATAATTAATGTCCTTCAGAGCCGTTTAAAGCAGTCAATTCCATTGTTAACGATATCTTACCACAAATTATTACTGCTAATTAAAATAGAGGTAAGTTGTCCCAACCAATACAACCAATCAGAATGCTGCCAGGTAAAAGTAAAACTCAGGGGTAAAAACGTCGAAGCAATTAGTTAACCGTCTAGCAAATGCTAAATCGATTGTCGTCAATGCATAATCCATTATCTGGCTGTCCTAATACAAGATGGATATCGCTACCCATCCCAAGCATGAAATCGTTTCCCAAAGGCTGGAATGATGTCATAACGGTGAAGTAAGTTGAGAGTTTGATGAAGGGATAAATTCAACGATGTTTGTTCAATGCACACATTAACTTAGTTGATCAAATTAATTTAGCTGCCCAACACATTCTAGAATTTATCGTTGTCTGAGTAAGTTATGGTTTCCAAATGAAAGCGAAAATCAGAGTTTAATCGGGAGATATAGTTATCGTTCATTATCTACTGAAGGATCACTCCATTACACATCGTTGTAGCTAATTGTTGTCACAAATTTAATTGTGGTAAAAAATTCAGGGTTACTGACCCACCACAGTTCGCCACCTAAAATCAAGGCTACCTGTGACTAATCTCTATCCAATTTGTTAAGCAATACAACCGTACAACCTCAAATTGCAGAGGAAAAGGTGTCATGGCAAAGTCATGGTTACAATTCACAGATGGTAAAGGTGTCACTGCAAACTCAAGGTTACAAATCGCAGATGGTAAAGGTGTCACAACAAGTCAAGGTTACAAATCACAGATGTAAGGTATTACAACAATTTCGTGGGTACATATCGCAGAGGTAATGTATTACATCAAAATCATGTTTACATATCGCAGAGATAAGGTATTACAACATTTTCGTGGGCACATATCGCAGAGGTAATGGGGTCAAGTAAGTTGAGTTTAAACATTCAAATAAAATGCCCAGAATTAAAATTTGTCTTAATCAATATACAGTGGTTGTCTAAAATGAAAAGCATGTAGCTTGTCGAGCACCTCACAATCTAAACAACTAACTAGAAATAAAAAATAAAAAAACCGTCGGGCAAAAATTTCGCCCCCAAATCAAATGAAATGCAACCGAAGAAGTGGAAATCGCCCGACAAACAAATGAGTAGCAATCTTAAACAAGCGACGAATGCAGTTTGGCAATGGCAAAAGCGCAAACGTAACTAGTGGTGAAAAACACAGTCTCAAACATCTTCAAAAGAAGAGTGTAGAGGTAGAAAAATGCAGGGAATGTCCAACAAGATTTAAAAACACAGAGTTAAAGAAAACTTCGCCATCAATGAAAAATTGCAGGGTTAATTAAACACATCAAGGTGCAAGAGTACACACTACCTGGAACAATAAATAGGGGTTGATGACTGGCAGGAACATCCTTCGCTCATCATCCACGCATAGAAAAGCAGGGCATTTGGATCCATAGGTCTATTAACACCAAAGTGACGATCGTAGATCCGGCTCCTGGCCGACTGCTCAAGTGTGGACTAATGAGCTAGGGACGAAGGCAAAAATAAACCACAATCATCACAAATCAATAAACCATAGGACGATCAAGACAGGTAGGGATCGAAGGCCATGAGAATCAATCAACATTGAGCTAAAGGCTATGGGGGGGATTTCAGTCATCAACTACAATGCTAAGACAATCATTTTCTTTACCCAATTAAACATACATAACTAAAAGCATAAATCATACTAACAATCTACTGTGCAGAAATAAAGGATGCGTACCATAGCCCAAGTTGCCCGCTTTGAGTTGATGTCCCGCGCACTTCGTGCAACTCCCGCTTGTCGACCGATGAGACTTCATCGGTACCTCCCAGCCAACGCTAGGGGTACTCTTCTTCCCCCTTAGCCCCCCGAGCCGCAAAGGGGCCATGCACACTAAAACAGAGAGCAACTAGCTCCCAACTCACCTCGCAAGGCCGAGCTACCACTCCTCACTGAGCTGGGTATCCCAACTCCCACAAGCTAAGTCAGTCAAGGATAAATTTCTGCAGTGTAACGTTACGCATCCAGAAGAGATCCATCATCCTCCTCCTCCCTCCTTTATATAGATTTTCTAAGTCAATTACTTTCCCAAAATCCCTTTAATTTATTGCTCAATAATTTAATTCATAATAATCCTTTCCATACATGTGTCACCCATCCCCTTCATTGCACCAAAAACTAATTTCCTTAATTAATTAATTACCCCTATTTCCCCCCCCCACCTAAAATCATTCGTAGAATCGCTCCTAGGTGTCCCCATATTCTCTTACAAGTTTTAATGACTCCCCCCTTACTAATTTACTAGTTGAGTTTAATTTAGAAAGTTCTTAAATGCTAGATATCTTACTAAGTTAGACTTTCTGCTTTTTCCTTGTGTTTCCCTCTTTTTCCTAGTTTCTTAATTCCTTTAAATTTCCCTCTTTCCCTTTTCATTTAAAACCCAAATTGGCAGGTGTAGAAAATTAACTTTTTTCTCTTTTTCCTTTTTAATTAATAAATTTTAAATTAACATATGAGACAAAACAATTATTTCCCCTTTTCTCCCCCCTTTAAAATTTTATCCCCCAAAAAGTTTTTTTTTTAATAAATTAATGAATTGCTTACCCCTTTCTCATCACATGGTTAATGATGATTATCATTATTATTTATTTATTTATATTTTTATTGTTATATAAATACATATTTTTATTTTTATCACAAGTATCTCTTAGACCTAGACTTTAATTTCCTAGGCTGGGTGACATTTTATTAGGGAATTTGTTTTAAATATTTCTCATCACAGTATTCGTTCTAAGGCCATATAGGTTTATTCATTATTATTTAACAACGTGACATGCCCTTCAGGATGCACTAGGTGCTCCAAGGGTGGCACTCGCCCCATTCTATTTCTCTTGAGCAACATGCCCTTTAAGACACACTACAAGCTCCAAGGGTGCCACTCGCCTCTTTCCATTTGTATTGTGTGATCTGCCCTTTAGGACACACTACGTGCTCCAAGGGTGCCACTCACCTCTTGAATGACTTGGTAGACATCAAAAACCCCTGGAGTCAATACTCCACTAGGTGATCTTGTGGAAGACTAAGGTCTTCTAAGGAATAAGGCCCCTGCCTTATTGCACGCCCCTTAGAATCATCGTGAGCAACTGTCGTAGTCTGTCCTCACGACATCGTGGGTCTTCTCGACTAGGTAGTTGTTAACCTACAGTTCGAGCCACGATGGGAGTTCTAGTAGGTCGTGGCAGGGCTGCTGTCCACACCTCTCCCTCAACCTCTCTAGTAGTCGTGCGTGACCCCTCTACTCCACATGTGAGTTTGGTTGGAAAGCTATCGTCAACCTGCATCATCAACGAATCATGTCAGAAATATATCCATAATCATATCATCTAATCAGATGCAGAAATAACATATATACTACAATCAAAACCCAATAGTCCACTCCCCGAATCAATCCTGAGTCCAAGGGTTCCATCGATGCCTCTGCATCCTCGAGGTCCAAAATCCTGCACACTCAGTAAAACCGAGTCAATAGCATATGTCTATGTCAATGCAGAAAAACAACATGTCATCAACCCATAACGTCTCATAATCAAAATCCAATTCTTAATAGTATAATAATCCAGATCACTTGCAAGCAAGTGTCCTCAAAGAATAAGTTTGCTCAGTGCGCACAAGAGCGGGATGTTACAGACAACATCCCTCATATCCATATGAATCAGTCTCTCTCTCTCTCTTTGGTGCACCCAATACCACCAAACAATACTACACATCCTATTCCCGAAGAATTGACTCCTCTACTGCAAGAATTTGCGGATGTTTTCCAAATTCCTACGGGCCTTCCCCCCTCTCACCATATAGACCATTCTATTCACCTCATCCCGAGGTCTACCTTACCAAATGAACCCACTTACCGGTTGGCCCCATGAGAAACAGAGGAAATGGAGAAACAATTAACTAACCTCATCAACTCTAGTCACATTCAACCATCATCTTCTCCATGTGCTTCTGTCGCCTTTGTAATCCCAAAAAGAGACACCTCAGAAATGTGCCTTATCACTGATTACTAGGCCCTTAACAAAGCCATAGTAAAGAACCATTACCCCCTACCCCAGATTTAGGAGTTACTTGACACCCTCCAAGGAGCTAAGTGATTCACTAAATTAGATTTGACAGCAGGCTACCATCAGGTTCGAATGAACCCAGATGATGTGTGGAACACAACTCTTAAGACCAAATTCGGTCTTTATGAATGGAAAGTCATGCCCTTTGGCCTGACTAATGCACCAACCACATTCATGCAGCTCATCAATGATATATTTAGAAAACATTTGGGTCACATTGTGGTCATCTACTTAAATGACATTCTCATCTTCAGTAATACATGGGACACCCACATGTAACATGTTCGTCAAGTTCTCCAAATACTCAGAAAGCACAAGTTACAAGTCAAGGAAAAAAAGTCCTATTTTGGACAAAGTTCAGTTCCTTATCTCGGCTTCGTGGTAGACTCAGAAGGTATTCAACTGGATCTGGCCTGCATCCAAGCCTTGAAGCAATGGCCACAACCTTCTTCGGCCAGTGAGCTAAAAAGCTTCCTGGGTGGTGTCAATTTTTATCGTAAGTTTATTCTGCATTTTTCTCAGATTGCTCATCCTTTGCATCAACTATCTAATAGTCATTCCACCTTTATTTGGACTAATGAAGCTACCAACATCAACTATCTAATAGTTATTCCATTATTGCATTTGCCATACATCTCTCAACCATTTGAGATTGAGTCATATGCCTCACAGTATGCCATTGGTGTCATGCTTAAACATGGTGGCCACCCCATTGCTTATCACTCAGAAACTCTTTCTGAGGCTAAGAGAAATTATAGTACTTATGACAAAGGATTTTACATCTTGGTCCAAGCTCTCAAGCAATAGCGCCATTATTTGCTGGGAAAAGAGACTATTTTACATACATACCATCATTCACTGATTTTCATTAATTCACAGTCTAAGATTTAGGAACAAAGTCATCTTAAATGTGCATCCTACATCCAACAATTTCATTTGGTATTCCGATATAAGAAGGGCACTTCTAATAAAATGGTTGATTTACTCAACATGCCACCAACTCCAGTTCTCCCAATTTTAGAGGTGCATTGTGCTAATTATGATACATGGAAAGATCAATATGCTACTGACCAGGACTTTCAAGAGATTTGGGTTGCCTTACACAGTCCCACGATTGTCAATCAGACTCCATTTTTGGACTACACCATCCGGGATGGATGGCTCTACAAATTAAACTTGCTTTGTGTTCCACACTTAGATGATCATCTCTTGCTCATTAAAGAATCTCATGCATCAGCCTATGGTGGCCACTTTGATACCACAAAGACTCTCCAACATCTACAACACCATTTCTATTGGCCTTCTATGCAACCCCAAGTTGATAAATTCATCATAGCTTGTGCATTATGTTCCCAATCGAAGCCATCCAATAGAAAGCATGGCTTATACCAGCCACCGCCTCTCCCTTCTCGACCCTGGGAGTCAATCTCTATGGATTTCTTAAGCAGACTACCCACCACCCAAAAGAAACATGATGCAATCTGGGTAGTGGTATGCCGCTTTAGAAAAATGGCTCTTTTCATTCCATGCACAAAGACTGCTACAACAACGCAAACAACGAAGTTGTGTTTCCAACATCATTTCATATAGAGACTCACACTTCCTCAACACATTTTGGAACACCATCTGGGTGCTACTAGGGTGTCAACTAAAGTTCTCTACTACCTTCCATCCTGAAACAGATGGCCAAACAGAGGTAGTAAACCGGGTATTGGTACATGCTATCCAAACTCATTTTGGGTGCAACAAATAGTGGGACAACTACTTACATATTTTGTATCATAGATACAACTAGGCCACACACTCTTCTATTCGGTTCTCTCCATTTGAAGTATGTTTAGGCTTCCAACCAACATCACCAGCTGAGATTCCCCTCACTTTGGATCCCCAAGGTATTGTGCATCAACAATAAGAACAACACTCACCCCACCGATTTCTTCAACAACTTGCACAATGACAGACTGCTGTAACAACAACACTAAAATCAGCTCACGATCGTGCAAAGCAAAGGCATGAAAAACAAAGGACCTCCATGTCATTTCAGCCTGGATATAGAATCTGGTTACATTTGGATAAGAAACGCTTCAAAGGCCAACATCATAAACTTCTTCCAATTAGATATGGTCCTTATACCATTCTAGAAAAGATTGGGGAGAATGATATTGATTGGATATTCGCCCCTAGCTCGGGATACACAATGTCATCAATTTCAACCATCTGAAGTTGTCGAAGCCTCCCCTCTTGGAGGAACCAATTACAATTACACACCCGGTGGACAATATCCTGGACTTCCAACTCTCGTTGTCCAAAGACATGCTACTTGACACCAGGACTCATTCTACAAGGCACCGGGCCTACACCTCCTACCTTATGGCATGCCATGGACATACTCCAGCTCAATTAAAATGGATGACAACTGAAGTGGTGCACCGTCTCTTTCCTCATCTTCTCATGGAATTAAGGACGCTTCCATATCTAAACAGAGAGGAATTGGGCCACCAAGGGGAAAGTCAACTTGGGGCGCACATGTTAACCTATGCTAAGTTGTATTTCATTGTGTTAGAGCACATACTATGTAAATAAGTCGGTCCCTTATTATAAAAGGTGAAACTATCTCTAATACAAGCATATTTTTCATTTGCCAAAACCTATCTACTTCCTTTTCTATAGTTGTTTGATAGCTGCTCTGTTTCTTCTTGCTTGTTTTTTTTATTTGGGTTGTGCTCAGAAAAGCTAGTGTGCCTTTCTCAATGGCTACACCTTGGCTTCACGTTTTTGAATGATTCCACCTCTAAGAGTTATCCTATCCCTTCGGTTATTCGATATCTCATGTGGAATTCCTCTCACTGCAAGTTACTCAAGGAAAGAAGGAAGGGTGCACCATTTGGGTTTTGCGCCCTTGCTAGGGTTTTTCTTTTTAACTCTCGGGAATGAAAGAAGTGCACCCTCCTCAATGGATGCACTGAGACTGTCCCTTTGGTTTACATCACTCATACTGAGATAGTCTATCCCTTTGTCTAACCTCAGTCCATGTCGGCATTGGTTTTCATCTATTTCTGCTTCCCTACAATAGTGAGGCGCTCCATCTCATAAATGCGCCCTTCCTGGAGTTTGGGGAAACTGTCGGAAGTTTTTAGATGTGAAATATAAGGGACTAGATCTCCTTATCAGGCAGATCATAACTGAACTTGAGAGAGGTGAAGAAAATGAAATACACAAACCCACAATGCAGGATGAAATTACAAGGGAAACAAGTGTTGGATCAAATTACAAGGGTGATGCCTCAAATGCGTTGACCAACAACATAGACCAGGTGTTTACTGCCATTATTATTGATTAGACCAAGAAACTACCACCATTACTAGTGATCACCTATCAATTAATAGAATGAGATAGATTGAGTGAAAATTTGCATAGAATATCAAGATAAGACTATCACACACTCAGATACACATTACGAGGTTTCCATTACCCTTCGAACAACAAATCGTAATGCAAATGAATTATGAAATATAGATTCTAAGGCTTCCATCACCTTTCAATAACAAATTTGAATGTAATTGAATTATGAAATAAACACATATAAAGCTGGGTGAGTGCAAGTTAATGATGGTCTCTCATGACGCATTAGTGCCAATGCAAACCTGGAAAACAATAATTTGTTAACTTGGAGGGATTATTCAAGGTACTTTTATAATGAATTCGAATATGGCGTAAGAAGATTAAACATATGAAATTGAATTAGATTTCCGAATATATAACTTTAATTCATATAAATTGTGAATAACTATCTCAAATTTAATTTTTCTAAGAGTGGTATCTTATTTTTCCAACAAAATATAAGGTATATGTTTTTGTTCGTGCAGATGTTGAGTACCTTAACAATGAAATTTGGTTCCAAAAACTTAATTTTTTTTTGTTGACAAAAATGGTTAATGGAGCTTTATTATAGAAGATCAGTGGCGAAGCCACTGGAGCTGTTACAATAGATTTGATACAAATTCGACTAAACTGTTACAAATCTAGGAGGCTCTAATCGCCTTCCTGATTACAGTTCTTAGATCTAGAAAACCAATTAATCTTTAAGCTTGCTATATGTGGAGGATTCTATACAAAATGCCTACATCATAGATTTATTTGAAGAGCTCTTGGTTGGTCGAATCTTTACTGGCCAAATTTCTTTGGAGCATCCTTCTTGGGAAAACCTTACTCCAGTTGCCAGTCCTAATTCAACTTTTCCATTTGGGATTCCAGCTTGCTGACTCGATCTTCAAGCTCCTTCTCTGGGTCTTTGTGCTCCTACCTAATCTGGCCCAACTCCTCTGAAAACAAAAATTTGGTCATTGTGATATCCTCTTCTAGCATTTCTAGTCTTCACCCTACCTCAGCGTCAATGTTCTGAAGGAAGTCGTCTTGGTTGTGCAGGTAGTTTTTTATCCTCTTCAACTCCTCCTCCATCGCCTTTAGCTTGTCCTCCATCGACCACTTGTTACTTGAGCTTGATGCCATGTCTGTCATTTCTTTGCTGGAATGCCTTCTTCTGTGTGGGTGCTTTCTTTCTTCTGCTGTTGCTTTGTCTTTGCGCGACAACTTCCTTTTACCAGTCTGCTCAGGAGATGGAATGACTACCCCCAACCTGTTCTATTATACCTGATTTCTGCCAGATTTGGGCCCCATTACTCATGAATGATCCAATGTATCCAGCCAAGATGCATGGTCTGACACAGGGTATGGGCCTCGTGGAGGGTCCTTGTCTTTTTCTAAGTTTTCAGCGCCCGATTGGATGGCGTTTCCCTCACTTATGACTTCGGTCTTGTTGCTATATTTCTTGTTTCAAGGCTTGTGAAATGCCCGATCTTTTGTCGAATCCTCTGCTTCTTCTGATTTCCAACTCACGTCCTTGTGAACTCATTATCCTTTCTGGCCAACCTTGACCTTAACTTACCTACACATGCACTATATAATTTCCACAACTGATGTGATTCCATTGACTTGGAGTTTTCCTAAACTTGAGAAGGCACCTTTGTTGGCTTCCGCATTTGTGGGTGAATTCAAGTTTCAGAGAACATGGAACAATTGATAGGCTCTTAGGCTATCCAGTTGTAGTTGGACTTTCTCTAGTATGTGCTGGATTTTTGCTTGCTTGATCGTGTTACAGAGGTTTAGAGCTTGGATTATGATTATGGAATCCCCTATAATCACTAGATCTTAGACATTTTTACTGATAGCTTGGTTCAGTCCTTGCCATAGTGCCAGAGCTTCTACTTTGTTGTTTGTTTATTCTCCCAATCCCCAGGTGAAGGTTAGCTCAAGCCGTCCATTGGGGTTTACTAGGACCCCTCCTCTGCCTGCCTCCCAAGGGTTTCCTTTGGAGGCCCCATCGAAGAAAAGTGTATGCTTGCTTCTTTGTCCTTTCCATTCCTCGAAGTCCTCTTCCATCCCAAGTTTCTTGTTTTAACTCGTTGTTTATTTGTTGGGGACTATCCTTCATATTAAAGCTTTTAATCCATTGCTCCTCTTCCATCTCTAGAACTCTCGAGTTATTTACTTTGCAGAAGTAGGGGGCACTTTCACCAAAGAAGGCCTTTATCTTTGTTGTTACTTGTGCAGGGCTCTTTTTGATCTCCCTGAAAATTTTGTTGTTTCGCTCCAGCCAAATCTTCCATAGAATGAATTTTGGAAGCGTTCACCAGATGGTGGATAGTTGGGACTTTTTCGTGATCTGGAAGGGACATTGGGATCTCCAGTCTTGGAGTAAAGTGCTGGTCTCTTGAGGGAGAGCGACTGGTCCTGACTTCAGCCCTAGGGCCAATTGCCAGACCTCTTTGGTGTATGGACATTGTAATAGTAGATGGTCTGATGTTTCTTCTTCTTTCATGCAGAGTGAACATCTGGATGGGCCTTCCCATCCTCTCCTTTGAAGATTTTCGCCAGTTAGAATGCTCCTATGGGCCAAGGTCCAAACAAACATATCTATCTTTGGAATGGACTTTGAAGTCCAGATGGCTCTCCAGATTGTAGGGTTTGGTGGAACATGAGGAACAACTGTAAGGTTTTTATACCCTATTGCTATTGTGTAGGCTTCGGATAGTGATCCCCATCCTCTCTTGTCTTTTTTCCTTACTTTGATAAGGGATTTCCCTTGTAAGTACTCTGTCAGGATGTTCCATTCCCCATTGAGCTCTGGGGGTCTGTTATTGGCTTCCCACTTGAGGCAAGTTTTGTCCACATCTTCACTCCAGACCGAGATGTCCTAAAGAGTAATTAGGTCATGGGTTCTCATCCAATATTTTAGCCGGTCTAATCCTTCCATCGAACTTAACGATGGGTCGCCCAGTACTGAGTCTTCCCAAACATTAATTTTCTTCCCATTCCCTGGTATCCAGGTGAGATGAGGATTGAAGAGATTTAATTCTTTTAGACACAAATTGAAAATTGGTGAACCTTTTGACACGGTTGCTAGACAGTCTAGGAATTTTGTTCTTTGTCCTTGAAAATACCTTTTTCATATCATTTTTTTGGTCCAAGTGGATTTCCCCAAAACAAGGTTCCATAGCAGCTTGGCTCCTAGAGCTAAGTTTTGGGAGTGGATGTATTTGAATTGGAGGCCTCCTAAAATTGGCTTGGTTACTTTATCCCAACTTATTAGGTGTATCTTCCTCACCTTTTTCTTCCCTCCTTCCCACGAGAATCTTTTGAATAACACTTCAATTTTTTGAATCATGGTGGTTGGGGCTAATAACAATGAACATTGATAGATCATGGAGCTTGCTAAAACAACTTTGATGCGGACAATTTTGCCAACGAGGTTTAACCAATTTTCTCCCCAAGAGTTAATTCTTTTTTTTTAACTTGTCGATCAGTGGGAGCCATTGAGATGCCTTTGGCTTGGTCCTGAATATTGAAACTCCTAGGTATTTAAACGCGTCCCAATTGGTGCAAATTTCCATTCCCAGGACTCTTGATATCCCCAGCATTACCCTTGGAGAAGTGTTCCATACGAAGATCTTTCTTTTAGGTAGGCTTATTTCGCTTCCTAAGATCTCATTGTAGAGGTCCAGCTCCACTTTGAACTTCCTTGTTGTCTGCTCACTTGCTCCTCCCAGCAGTAATGTATCATCCGTGAATTAGGCGTGGTTGATATCTTTTACCATTGGGGCTATCCTCAGGCCCATAAGATTGTTATGAATCTGGCAGTGATAAAGTTGGAAGCTGAGCACAGAGGCTTGAATTGCATAGAGAAGTGAGGAGAGGGGACAACCTTGTTGAAGGCCCCTAGAAGCTTGAAAGAACTTTGTTGCTTGACCATTTACTAGAGGGGCAATCCAGGGGGATCCAATGCAAGCTTTTATCCAATTTATAAAGGCTGGAGAAAAGCCAAAGTTTCCCATGACTTTGAACAAGAAATTATGCCTGACCCTATCAAATGCATTTGCGAGATCGATATTTATGATCATACCTTTGTCTTTTCTTTGAATGCTTGAGTGCAACGCTTCCTGAACCATGATGATGTTGTCCACTATATGTTGCCCTTTGATGAACCCGCCTTGGTTTTCCGGGACGATTGCAAGGAGGATTTTTTTAATTCTGTTGGCTATTATTTTTGTGAGTATCTTGTAGCTTGCGTTGCAGAGGGAGATTGGCCAGAACCTGTCAAAACTTACTGCACCTTTTTCTTTCAGAATAAGAGCAAGGAAGGACGAATTTGTTCCTTCTCCTATCTTGTTGTAATTCTGAGCTTTCCGGATCAATTTTATTAGGTCTGTTTTAATTATATCCCAACAATTTTGATAAAATCTGGCTGTGAAGTTGTCTGGTCCTGGTGCCTTGTCTGGGTTCATCTGGTCAAGGGCCTATTTTATTTCTTGTTGGGTTACTTCCTTTACCAACTTGTTGTTGGCTTCCCCTTGGATGGTGGTTGGTACTAGAGAGAGAGGGTAGGCATTTTAGTCTAACATGGTCATTTGGGTCTCCGTGTAGAGAGATTAGAAGGCTTCTACCACAACTATTTTTATACCTTCAAAATTTGATATGATCTGGTCATGAACATGGATTTCATTAACTGTCTTGAATTTCTTTCTTGCTTCAGCTTGCTTGTGGAAGTAGCTGGTGTTTTTTTCTCCAACTTCTAGCCAGAGGCTTCTGGATTTCTGCTACCAATACCTTTCCTCCTCTATGCATGCTTGATGCCATGACCTTTGGAAGTGATCCTCTTGGTCTAGAATTTCTTGAGTTGTCTCCTGCCCTTCCATTTCCAGTTGGTGATTTTCTAGCTATTTTTGGGTTTCTTGTCGCTTAATAATTAGATTCTTTGGGTTTTAGCTCAATCTTTAAGTGCTATCTTGAGCCTCCTATGTTTTTCTTCCCATACATAAAAAGGGGAACCTTTGACCTTCTCGTTCCAGATTCTGGCAACCAAGTCCTGGAAGCCCTCATATTGAAGCCAGGTAGGGTTAAATCTGAACGAGATAGGCCCTAGATTTTTGTCCTGCGAGATCTCTAACAAGATTGGCTTATGATCTGACACACTATGTGGTAGGATTGAAGAAGAGAGCGTTAGGCCCAAAAGCATAAAGGATATTTGGACTAAGAACCTGTCTAGCCTAGCAACTATATGCCCCGGTCCCACTCTCTTGTTTGACCAAGTGTATTTTCCCTCGATTGGTTTGGTATCCTCCAGCTCCCAGTCTAACATGATATCTTCTACCCATACCCTAGCAGGATCTCTTACAATGGATCCACCTTTTTTCTCATCCGCAGCGAGGGTTACATTGAGATCACCCCTATTTATAATATTTTCTAGGTCATTTGAAAGTAGAAATTCTTTAATAGAGTCCCAACANAAGACATAGAGGTTGAAGAGACTTACCTATTGGCCCGTCTCTTTGTGTAGTAGGCTGGAGAAAATCCAATGCATGCATGCCTCATATGAGATTCGGTCATACTTCGTAGCATCTGAGAGGGTTCTGAGGCCTCCCGAGGCCCCTCTTGCGCTAACTGCTATTCCTTGGCTATTTTTCCATAGGGCTTTTATTGCCTGGAGGAATTTTGGTTCCTCCATCTTTATCTCCTGGATTAGCAGGATTTTGGTCTTTGACAGTCTGACTATGTCCTTGAGAGCTTCTTCCTTTATTCTACTGCTGAAACCCCTACAGTTCCAGGAGGCTAGTTTCATGATTTACCTGACGGGGGGGTGTGGGATCCTTGATGAGCCCTCGACTACTTTCTTGTCGTTCTTACATTGATCAGTTGCCTTATTGTTGGTTGCGAGCCACTTATAAAATCTTTGTAGGTTTCCTTCTCCCTTTCTTCTTTCTTGGATTTCCTTCCTCTGCCTGCTTTTTTAGGTGTGACAATGGTTTCGCTAGCGCTCGTAGAGTCACTGTCTGAGGAAACCTCTCCTGATTCCACATCTGGATTCCCTTCCTAGTCTGTTGCGGCCTTTCCCTACCCCTCTGCCCTTTAGAGCACTGGCTGATCTCGTGCTCTAGAGGGAGTCTTGTAATGTGTTTCTAGATCAATGGGAGGGGTTTCCTTTGGGTCCGCGCTGACCTTTTTCTCTGATTTCTCTTGTTCTAACCCTCTGAAATAGTTCCCTTTCGGGGGATCTCCTGCTTGATTTCCCTACTCCTTAGGTTGATCTATGGTTGTCTTCTCGTTCCGATTTCCTTTTGTCTTGGTTGCTGATTTCCCACTTCTGGGTTATTTCCAGCCTTCTCCTTCTTCTTTCTCTTTGCTAGAGTTTTTTGGACAGTTTCGTTGGAAATGGTTGTATTCATAGCATCCCCTGCACTTGAAAGGTAAATTTTCATAGTCTAGCTTTTGATAATGCTACCAATCTCGAACCTTTAACTTGATTGCCTCAGGGAGGCCAACCTCTAGATCTACTTCCACGCAAATGCGTGTGTAGGAGTATTGGTGTTTGGAGTCGGCCCTGTCAATATACTGTCCGAGCCCGTTCCCAATTGCATGGAGTGAGGTAGGGTTCCAACAGTGGATTGAGATATTGGGAAGCTAGACCCAGACTAGTACGTCCTTGGGCACTTCCAAAGCAAGGTCGAAGTTTGGCGTCCATCTATTCAGGTAAAGCCCTTGTGTTCCCTTAAAATACAGCCCATTCATGAATATTAGATCTCTATCTTCCCGTGAGATGAATTCAAAGATGAAGAATCCTCTTCCCACTGCATAACAAGTGACGTTGTTCTGGATCAACGGTCGTCAGTTCCTTTGGATCCAATTATCAGTGGATCTGGTTGACATCCATAAGCCCATGAATTGGCCTACCAGTCCACGATCAGATAGAGAGATTTCTACGTGCATAGGCTATTCCGACGACAATTCAATTTCAGGGATCGAATCAAGCTTCTTAATGAAGCTAGGTAGAGCTGTTGGGGGAGGTTTCTTACCTTGGGCGACCAGGAGCTTGCGGAAGGCCGTTTCAGCTGAAGGAGGAGGCAGGGGCGGTTCCCCTCCTCCTGAGGCTGCCATTGCGCCTGCTAGGACATGTCAGAGTGGAACCCTAGGAGGGCTTAAGAGCAACGCAATTTATTTATTTATTATTATTATTATTATTAGTTTTTCAAAAACTTATTTACTTGTAGAGAACCTCTTTTTATTGTTCCCTATATTTTTTTGGAAATTTATAATATTAATTTTAGATTTTTTTTTAATTATTAAAGTCAACATATCCTTGAAATTACAACTTCTTTTGTTCATGAACGCTAAGAGGGTCTTAACATGATAAAAGTTTTTTTTTTTAGATCATAAATATCGGTCTCCTCTAGTACTGTATATAACTCATTCATGAAATGGTTAAGCCAACAAAACGTTATAACATAAATAACAGAGGTATGTATTCTACGATTTTGATCTATGTCAAGAAAAAAATAGATTAAAAATAGTAAAATACAAATACAATTACACAGGGGCAGGGAGGGTATTATTTGAGTGAAATAACAAATACAAGTAAGCATATCATCCACCTAAGGCATACCCAGCAAGAAAGAAGCCAAATGCAAACACAAATTGATAAAAAGACTCAAACCCTGAGTGTAATGTTTCATCGTTGCTTACGGTACCGTTGGATAAGCCACTGAAATCCATTTCGCTGGTAGATGTTGATTCCTTTGCTCTTCCCTCCACATATCTAGCTCCAATACCTTTCCTTTCATGAGACCAAAATGCAATCCCTTTCCTTTCATGAGACCAAAATGGTAATCGAGATTTCATTTTCGACCAGAAAAAGCAGGAGCAGAACAATAAATCAAGAATTGCAAACCTTAAAGCAAGAAGCCAAATGCAAACACAAATTGATAAAAAGACTCAAACCCTAAGCGTAATCTTTCATTGTCGCTTACCTTACCATTGTAGAAGCCACCGAAATCCATTTTGTTGGTAGATGTTGCTTCCTTTGCTTTGCCCTCCAGATATCTAGCTACATTCCTTTTCCTTTCATGAGACCGAAATGGTAATCGATATTTTATTTTCGACTAGAAAAAGCAGGAGCAGAACAATAAATCAAGAATTGCCTACCTTAAATCAAGAAGCCAAATGCAAACACAAATTGATAAAAAGACTGAAACCTTGAGTGTAATGTTTCATCGTCGCTTACCTTACCGTTGGAGAAGCCACCAAAATCTATTTCGCTCGTAGATGATGCTTCATTTTCTCTATGCTCCACATATATAGCTCCATTCCCTTTCCTTTCATGAGACCAAAATGGTAATCAAGATTTTATTTTCGACAAGAAAAAGCAGGAGAAAAACAATAAATCAAGAATTGCATACCTTAAAGCAAGAAGCAAAATGCAAACAAAAAATGATAAAAAGACTCAAACATTAAACGTAATGTTTCATCCCTTCTTACCTTACCGTTGGAGAAGCCACCGAAATCCATTTCACTGGTAGATGTTGCTTCCTTTTCTCTGCCCTCCACATATCTAGCTCCATTCTCTTTCCTTTCATTAGACCAAACTAGTAATCACGATTTTATTTTTGACTAGAAAAAGTAGAAGCAGAACAATAAATCAATAATTGCATACCTTAAAGAAAGAAGCCAAATGCAAACACAAATTGATAAAAAGACTCAAACCCTGAGCGTAATGTTTCATCGCCACTTACCTTACTGTTGGAGAAGCCACCGAAATCCATTTCGCTGGTAAATGTTGCTTCATTTTCTCTGCCCTCCACGTATTTAGCTCCATTCCCTTTCCTTTCATGAGATCAAAATGGCAATCAAGATTTTATTTTCGACCAGAAAAAGAAGGAGCGAGACAATAAATCAAGAATTGCATACCTTAAAGAAAGAAGCCAAATTCAAACACAAATTGATAAAAAGACTCAAACCCTGAACGTGATGTTTGAACACTGCTTACCTTACCATTGGAGAAGCCACCAAAATCCATTTCGTTAGTAGATGTTGCTTCCTTTGCTCTATCCTCCACATATCTAGCTCCATTCCCTTTCCTTTCATGAGACCAAAATGGTAATCGAGATTTTATTTTCAACCAGAAAAAGAAGGAGCAAAACAATAAATCAAGAATTGCATACCTTAAAGGAATACCTGAAATATAGAGTAATCCATTGCGCGCTCTACCTGCTTCCAAGAAATGCGACAATTCCCAAAGAAATCTCTCTTGCACTATGTACATGCCGAGAGTCTTGAGAGGATTTGATTCGTGCTCTCTACAAGTGTGCTTTACCAGTACAGTAACAACATGACTGCTTAACAAATAATCATGACCAATCTCATTTACGAGGGCAATACAAGCTCAACTTCTTAACAAATAATCATGACCAATCTCATTTATCAGGACAGTACCAGCATGACGACTTATAAATAATCATGACCATTGTTTGGTTTCTTTTTCGTTTATTTATCTTTTTGACGTCCGTGGTGCGAATTCAAATGATCTAAATATCTTTTTCCAACAACTTACTCTCATTGCCTAATCACCCAAGTAAAAATCAATTATCTATTATACCCCATTTTATAAAAGTAAAAATCAATTCTCTATTATACCCCATTACCCCATTTTATAAAAGTGGTAAGTTAATGAATAATCTATGTTAATCAACATCTTAATGATTAATAGATGCAGGGGGCATCCAATAGAGTTATTTGTATTAATTCTAGCCTTTAATTTGTGGACATGATAGATTACATATTTTTAATTAAAACACTCATTAATCTGAAAGTTTTCAACAAATATACTTACTACAAAGATTTATAAAAACAATGTATACACATATTCTTAGATAAGGATTAAATGTATAGGTCACATAATCCTCGAACAAAGCAATCGATCAATTTATCTAGAATTGAATGACATCAAAATTTAAGAGATAACCCTACTTTGTATTAAATGGTAGACCAAATCTTATTTGAACAAACCACGATAAGAGATAACCCTACTTTGTATTAAATGGTAGAACAAATCTTATTTGAACAAACGACGATAAGAGAAGTTGTCATTTTAAATGGTAATCAAATATTAATTTTATACTCTATAACAAGTTTGGTGAAATTGATTGTGCTCGATAATATCTTAAACTTTCAGGTCTTTTTAGGAAATAATAATGTTGGTTACAACACAAAACTATTCATGTGCATTTAACATTTCAATGATAGATTTAATCATTATTTAATCCTTGCATTTCATAACAATTCTTATTGAATTCTTAGATTCATTTAACATTCAAGTCATAGTTGCACTCTACATTCAAGTCATAGTTGCACTCTACATTCAATCGCCATAAGATCTCTACATTTGATAATCTTTGCACATGCAATGTGAAATAATTAAAAAAATGGAAAAGGCATTTTTCATTGCGTGGAATATTTATACAAAACTATGGCCATGAAGAGATCTTGAGAGACTATAGGGTACAAAACCTACACTATTGCATTTATGAAGTTGAATAATGAGAGGAGGAATGATATCGTTTCTATGTTTTTAGTTGTAATCGTAAGTTTAAAAAAAAAAAAAAGTATTAAAGACGTTGGAATGATGGATATGAGATTCCACCCTTAAATGTCAACTACAATTTTCACCTAAAAAATTCAAAATAAATGTTGACACCCACAAATTAACATGGATTTTTACTATTTTCAACGTAATTTAATAACTTCCCATGAAATTTGACAAACATATTGAACACACAAAATCAAGTATAAAAGTATTATTCGGAATACCAACAATGGAAAGTTTTGACATAAATTATAAAATCCAAGCATCTAAACACCAAATCATTGTTCTTTAATCTATTAACACAAATTTCATCGAGTAATTCAAGTTTTGAGAGCTAAATCTGAAATGCATTATAGTTTTCAGTGGAAAGTTTCAAGATTAAAACAAACTCACACACTACCCTACATTTCTATTATAATTGGCCTAATTTAGCAACACTCCATGAAATATAACAAAAGGATCTAACATACTAAATCATGTAAGAAAGTTTCCTTCAAAATGCAAATAGAAGCTACCTTATCGAAAAATTTATGAAATCCAAATCTCTAAAAACAATCTGTTTCTTTTTAACTAATCAACACAAATGTCATCAAGTAATTCAAATCATGTAAGGAAAATTTGAGAGAAGTAATGGCATTTAAAATGAAAACCTATAAATGCATAACAAAAGATGCAACATACCTCCAAGGAAAATTAAAAAAAAAAAAGTGTTTGTGACGCATATTCTTTTGCTTAATGTATGGAAATCATCAATGATGAAACAAAGCCAATTATTTTTTAGGTTTTCGACGATTGAATTGAAGAGTAAAATAATTTAATACACTCTGATTTGGATTACCAACCAAAGCACCGTAAAAAGGAAGAATATAGATGTTTCCGAGCATTTTAGTGGGTGGTTATGAGGATATAACATTATGGTAGTTGGATAGACATGTGATAGGCTCTGCTTGAAAAATTACACATGGTAACTAAAATTGAGAGAGGTGAAGAAAATGAAAGACACAAACCCACAATGCGGGATCAAATTACAAGGGAAACAAGTGTTGAATCAAATTACAAGGGTGATGCCTCAAGTGCGTCGACCAACAACATAGACCAAGTGTCTATTGCCATTACTATTGATTAGACCAAGTAGCTACCACCATTACTAGTGATCACCTATCAATTAATAGAATGAGATGGATTGAGTGATAATATGCGTAGAAAGTCGACATAAGACTATCGCACACTCAGATACACATTACGAGGTTTCCATTACCCTTCAAACAACAAATTGTAATGCAGATGAATTATGAAATATAGATTATGAGGCTTCCATCACCTTTCCATAACAAATCCGAATGTAATTGAATTATTAAATAAACACATATAAAGTTGGGTGAGTGCAAGCTAATGATGGTCTCTCATGATGCATTAGTGGCAATGCAAACCTGGAAAAACAATAATTTGTTAACTTGGAGGGATATTCAAGGTACTTTTATAATGAATTTGAATATGGTGTAAGAATATTAAATGTATGAAATTGAATTAACTTTCAGAATATATACTTTTATTCATATAAATTGTGAATAACTATGTCAAATTTGTTTTTTTCTAACAGTGGTATCTTATTTTTCCAACAAAATATAAGGTATATGTTTGTGTTCGTGTAGGGGTTGAGTACCTTAATGATGAAATTTCGTTCCAAAAAACTTATTTACTTGTAGAGAACCCATTTTTCTTGTGTCGTGTATTTTTTTTAATTTTATAATATTAATTATATATATTTTTTTAAATTATGAAAGTCAACATATCCTTGTAACTACAACGTCTTTTGTTCGTGAACGCTAAGAGGGTCTTAACATGATAAAATAAATTTTTTTTTAGATCATACATATTGGTGTCCTCTAGTGTTGTATATAACGCATTCGAGAAATGGTTAAGCCGACAAAAAGTTATAATATAAATAACATATGTATGTATTCTATGATTTTGATCTATGTCAAGACAAAAATAGATTAAAAATAGTAAGATTATGATTTTATTTTTTAAATTGTATATTTGGAATCTACACAACCAACTCTATATGTTTTTGTAGTTTCTTCAATAATTGAATTGTGTATCCTATGGAAAAATAATGTCAAAAACAAATCTATGGAGAGGAATTCATAAAAATGGAGGTTTTTATGTATTTACAGACCAAACTACTAGGTTTGTCATCCTGAACCTAAATCCGAGGCAACCAACTCAGCAAACACGTATGATAGAGTTGTCACTCCTGCCCAAAAAAATTTGAAATTCAAATAATGCGTGCAAGCTTTAGGAATGCACGCACATTCTTAAATCGCGCACGTTATTAGGAACATGAACATGCACGTGTTCATGTTAACTCAAATAAATTCTCTCTCTCTCTCTCTCTCTCTCTCTCTATGTCCCCTCTCCCTCCCTCCATCTATCTTCCTCTCTTTCTCTCCGACCTCATTCTCCCTATCTCTCACTCACTCTTTCCCCCCTCTCTATCTACATCTCCTCTCTTTCTTCCCCCTCTTCCCCTCTCTCCTTATGTCCCTCTCCCGCCACTTTCTCTTCCCCATTGTTCCCACCCTGATATATCTCCACCCCACTCACTCTCTTTGTCATCTCTCCACATTCCTCTCTCTCTTTCTCTCTCTCATTTGCAATGACACACTACAAAGACCAAATTAATAGAGCTACCAAAGAGATCATCAATAAACCGCATACCAATTTAAATAATAAAAAAATGAAATGATGAATGAAACTTACACACATACTCGGCCTTGACCATCCCCAAATGCTTTAAGATTATTCACCTTTCTTCATGTAACACCAACCAATCTCATCTCCTTTGTTCTCACTGCACATTACCTTCCTTTTCTCTCCAATAAACCTAACCAAAACAAAACCACAAAAGATAGTAAAAAATAAAAATTAAAAACCGTTGAAAAGATATTAACATAAAAAATAAAACAAAGACTGGCTATACTTAATGTTTACAAAACAAAGCAAAAGAAATGGATAAAAAAAATATATAAGTGTCTTTCTCCTTTTCTATATAATGTCTTTCCTCCAATCTTCATTCTTCACCTGAAAGAAAGAAATAAAACAAAACTATTAGTCTAAATACAATACAATGTACTAATAACGTTATTGCATTCTAATGTTAATCCTATTTTTCATCAATACTTATAAATAACAGAAAGCATACCTCCCATATAATTTGTTCTATAAAGATGGAGAGACGTCACTTTGCACCAAATACATAGCTATAATAATAATAGCAATGGAATGAATAACAATATAATGATAACAAGGAGTAGAGCACCTGCAAATACACATGGGTGGCATTTGGAACCATCCAAAATGTTCAAGCATGATAATGTTGGATCATGAAAAACATCAATATAAATTTTCCGACACTTTTGTTGCACCAACCATGAAAAATAATCCTTGTACATTATAAATATATCAACCAAAAAAAATTCTTGTGAGAATTATAGATAAATTTTAAATTCAAACCCATCAACTATATGATAATACATGGGAAAGACTCCAAAAGGAAAAATCATTGTGCAAGAAACCAATATATCATTAGGTAAAATGATAATATATCAGTGGAAAATGATAATATGATTTGTATGATAAAATAATTACTCACTGATTGTCTTCTCTATATTTTCATCTCTTTATGTTTGCAATATCTATGTATCATCTCTGTTGACGATTAAAATCGCAACGATGAATTTTGCCCGCAAAGTATTTCTAAAGCCCTATTATTTAACTATGCTAATAATATAATACTAGTCGATGGCACCCCCTTGTAGACTAGAGGCACAAAGATAGACATATCACACACATTTTTCTGCTACTGTTTTGATGATGCGTACACAGTCCTACATGGTTGACAATGTAGTCTTGGTTTCATTTTTGACATAGTAATAGGTGGATGATGCGTTTCATGGAATGCTTCTGCGATTTAAGAATTGTTTTTCTTATGATGGACATGTATTTATAGTTGCTATGATTTAATCATATCACTAATCATTGTGATTCACTACCTAACCACATATATACATTAGATATGTTAGTGATACATAATTAAAAAAAAAAAAAAACCTATGAAAAAATTCTTAAAGGAAAATAATTTGTGTTTGAGCTATGTTAAGGGTTATATGCAAATGGAAAAGTAAAGCGATTTTAGTGTTAGTCCTAACTATTATATGGTTGGTTAGTGGCTATGAAAATTTTGTTTGATTTGATTTGGGTGCATATAACATTGAAATATGTGTTATAGCATAGAATGATGGCAAGGGTTAACGTGTAAATGTTAGTGGGTGGCGCACTACGCAAGGGATATCGTCGCATATTTCAAATGTTTGGGCATTCAATGCATGGTTTAATGGATTTGTGAATGTTTGGATGTCTCGTACTTCAAATTGAATAAACCAGGAGATGGAAGAGATGTGTAGTAAATGCACGTCACTCAATACTCCCCCTATCGGCCGCCACCCTAACATTTTTCCTTGTTTCATTTTCAGTCTGTTAGTTGTGAAGCTACACATTTCAGGCTCTTGGAAAGTAGAAAGCTCGACCAACTCGCCATTTTAAGTGTTTTGTTACACGTATGGTTCTTTTTATCTCCATCCATGAATTTTTCTCTGTGTATGAACAAATAATGGCTTAGTAATGCTTGGATTTGTGTGTTCCTGAGAGTTTCGACTGTGTAATGCGTGTTATTTGTCTCTGAGATGACTGTAAAATTGTTCGGATTGCAAGCAAAATAATTGGGTTTCATTTAGGTTTCGCATTGATTGGTTGCTCGGTTGGTTTAATATCATGAGGGGTCTCTGTGGATAATAAGTGAATGTGGTACATATCGCTCTTTGTTAATAGTGGAGGGTTTCGTTCTGTGTATTACCGTTGATTGTTCCCTCACAGTTATGATTGTAATCTTATCCAATCGCATTCGAGTGCCATTCGGTTGTTGTGTTACTTCTTCCAACCCAAAAGTCATGGTCGTTGGCTCTTTCTTAGTGTCTTTTCACCGAAGTATCCCAAGATCCAGTCTTAGGGTGGCCATAATGGTAATATGTACTATATTGTTGTGGGGCGATATAAGTTATATCTCAGCGTTATAATGTATGTGTCCTCACTGGAATTGTTGTCAAGTTGTTCAGTTCTTAAGGAAGTGGACAAAGAGGTTATATCTATGTGTGTTCTTTTAATAACTGTCACTGTTCAAATAACTTTTCCTCTCCTCTACAAGTGATAGACGCACTATGTGCACTGACTTTTTTACCCTACCTGTCTTTGTTTTCCTCAGTGGCTAACTATTGGTTATGTTTCTTAGACTGGGAGTAATAAGAAGACTCTGTGGCTTACCATTGTGTCTTCTTCGAAATGTATTTTCACATATGGTTGATAAGTCTATGAAGACATCTAGTTCTCTGTGCTATTGTTAAAAGATGAATGTGCTCTTGATTGTCTGCCTGCATTTGTTTTCGACATAGCCTGATTTTAATCTCCATCTGTCTTTGCTCCCTTCGGGCATCTTCTTGGTTGTAAAATATTGGTTTATTAGTGGAATAGTGTTACACATCAAAATTAATCATTTCAATGATGACCTATTTTCGTCATTACAAGTGTCACAAGTGTCGCATTTTGGCCACAAGTGTCGCAAACATCATACATTCATCTTGCCTGTGTCGTGTCTCGAATGACATCAAAAGGAACACTTGAAGACACCCTCAGATATTGATTAAAGAAGGAAAAATCATTTGACAAAGGGTACAAAGACTTTTCCTTGAGAAAAACCACTTAAAATTGAATTTTGAAGGGTAGCACTCCCCTACCCACTAGCAGGGAGTGCTAGCGCTCCTTTCCCTCCTTTGGGGCAATGTTGTAGCGCTCTGTGCACCATTCTGGGGGAGTGTTATGATGTTGAGAAAATCATGGGAAGACCCCCCTTATCTCTAAAATCAATTGAATTCGAATCTGAGGTCAAGGCTGGATCTTAGGGAGGATCCACAAATGATGGAGAAAGATCCTCAAGCTATCCCAAGAATATCTAAGGTGGTTAGGCCTCTCCAAGCCTATATAAGGAGGCCTCCTCATGGTGAAAGGGGGAGACATTGAAGGCATCAAACTTATGATCTCATAAGGGAGATAATCAGTGCAGCATAGTCATTTTTTTGGTGGATCATTTGAGCAAGGGGTTGGACAAGGAGAACTGGGAGAGGCTGTTGCAGCTTCATCAAAGGTCTGTAAGTATCTCTATTGAGTTCTCATTAATACATGTGCTTGGCATGTTTCCTTCAAGATTGTGTATACCTACATGAACTTGTCTTTAATGGATAGATATAGTTTCAAACTAATCATGGTAGAATAAGAAGCATGCTTTGTCTTTGATCGTATTGCAGGACCTATTGAAAAGCTTGTGGATCAAAGCTCAACTTGGAACTGGGCAAGGACAAACATCGTAAAAAGGTACATCTTCTTCCTCTTCTCTATATATTAGTTTAGCTAGGTTTAAAGGGATGTCAGTGACCAAAGTTATCATCTTTCTGTCTTGATCTTATATATTTAGGATCCAAGAGGGAATCCACCTGTCCGCAGGGGGATTTTCCTGTAATAGAAATTGGCGACTCCACTGGGGATCGAAGCGTTCAGTTTTGGTTTCCTTCTTTGGTCTTGTTTTGTCCTTTGCTAACTTTTAGATCTTATTCATGCTGTGTTTTTTATTCTTAGATGTGTTGTTGGCTCTTGGATTCATCTCATACACACTCAATTTATGAATTTTCTTGAGTTTTTTATTTTATTTATGGGCAATTTTTTTGAGTTCTGAGAGGCTAGCGCTCCCCCGCCTCTATAATCAGAGCACTAGCGCTCCCTTGCAGGCTCCCATAGAGCATTGCAATGCTCTGGTGCCCTTAGCACTACAGCGCTAGTCTTTTTCTACTAAAAAACCTTTTGGGAGTTGATCTCCGAGTCTAATTTTTGTTGATTCATCAGCTCAGGGTTATTGCCATCTCAATGTGTCCTTGTTTTGGCCTCCAACATTTTGATTTCTTAGAATTGTTTATGTTTTGTTTGGCTTTTTGACATCTTTCTTCCTTACTTTGAGTCACCTTTCTTCTTTGAAGATTTGGAGTCAATTTACTGTTTTTTTCATTTATCTGATTGAATGAAAGTTGTTGTAAGGAAATTCAGAGATCTATGCACCATTCCATTTGATCTTTGAGGTCGGTTTTTCAGACATTTTCTCTTGTTTGAGCTTTTTGGTTTTCTTTTTGCAAATTTGGTTGTCTTTGTGTTTCTTGTTTAATCATAACGAGAGTGTTTTGTTTATGTAAAGTTTGCTTTCGATTGCTTGAATCTCACAGATATTTAAGTCTAGTTAACATAGGAAGCTTCACACCAAGATGATTATCATTCACATTTAAACAAAATAATAGTTTTTCGCAATTGGTTTTTGGATATTAGAACGAATTTCTGAATATTTTAGCATTATATTGGATTCTTGATTGAGAAACAATTACATGAGGTTACTGCATCTTAGTGTTTGACAGTGAAAATAAATTTTTTCTCCTTCCCTTAAATATAAATTCATTGAAAGAAAAGACTATTTATCATTTCTTATGCATTTTTTAGGAATTGAGTCATAATATCACCAGTTTCACTCTCATACACCCCTGAGTAAGAACAACTGCAAAATCAACGCTAATTAAAATTGATCTAGAACTTTTGTTTTTAGAATCCTCCACCAACATTAGACTAGGATTAACGCTTTGGATTAGGCTGTGAGTACAACTATCCAAAGTATTCAAAACAAACATTAGCATCTTGCGATAAGGAGAGAAAATCCAATTTTCGTATAAGCTTTATGGGATTCCCCTTCTCACACAGGGGTTATGCACAAGGTCGTGTTCGGGAGAGTTACGGAGATTATCCCTCCATGGTTCAATCGTTCATAGTAGTCAAATTGTATATTGGGGTTCTTCTTGAGGTTCAATTGTTTTCATTTGGTCTCGATGCTTTGTGAGTTCTGAATCTGTTCGGGGTCCTCTGGAGTTCTACCGATCCACTTGTCCTCAGTTCTCTCAAAGGATTTCAAACTTGTTATCCTGTCCATACGTTCAGATCGGATTGTCAACTATACCCGCCCAAGGGTTGACTATGAGTTGGTGTCCTTAGTAGCCATAATCTTTAGGGTCTCTACACAAGGTGACGATGAAGGGAATTCTTCACAGTACCTAGAACATATGGTGGTCAAACTCACTCGAGCTCCTTTGAGGGTAAATCCACAATTACTGCGTGGAATCTTGCACCAAGGTGTAAGTCCGTTAAGCAGGTCGCCATCATAACTGTTCCACTCACTCATATCCTAGCCCATTCTTGACTTGGTCAGGTGACATTGGATTTCATCACAAACTAGTACAACCATTGAGAGAAGGTTTTTTTTTCTTGCTTTAATTCCTAGATTTGATTAGTGTATGATGTTTCTTTTTTTTTTTAGTTGGCCATAGATTTTTTCCGTAAAATATTTGGTTCGGCCAACATTGACCCTCCACATCGTTCACATAGGATGAAAGGACTACCCCCAGAAGATCCGGAGGGTTACCAACCTTTGCCTCCTAATTCACCGAAGGGCTCGCCTCAACATAGCGAGGTCCAGAACACTGTAACTCCAAAAGTGGAAAGAACTGACTCTTTAGAAAATTTTCGACGTATTTCCGATTTTCTAGAGGCTTTCCGCATACCTCCTAGGTACGAGAGACATATTCTTCGTATGAATTCATCAGGAGATCTTGTTGTTGACACTTCCAGTATACCGACCGGATCCCATTCAGGTCCTAAAGTCGGGGATCCCCTTTGTACCACTGACATATTTAGAAGCCCGCCTCGCATGGTGCGGGACCTTTATGGCTCAGGGGCAGGTGCTGATATACCTCTTGTATCACAATTGCCCCACACGTCTGTTACCTACACGATACCTTTAGATCATTTTGCTGGTACAACCGTTGGTCCAGAGACACAGTACATTGGCCTAGACACACAAATCAATTGGTCCTAGTTCAACTTTTTATCTCTAAATGGCCCATTCTACTATGGTCCCTCACACTACGACTATTCCCACCAGGAACATGGTAGTTTACCAAGCTCCCATTGGTACACTACTTTCATCTAGACCTAATCTGTCACTTCCCCCTGGGTATAGAGCTCTGAATCCTTCCATTGCCAACTCTACCTAGGTTACACCTAAAGTTTCTGGACTTTTTGTTCCTCCTGGATATAACATTGTTGTTTGTTCTATACATACACTGTTATTCAGAGGAGCTGGTCTTGGTGGCTCTAATCCAGTTGGAAGCACCGGTCAGTTGTTCACATCTGGTTTCCAGATCCCTCTAGGAACTCAACCTCACGCTGGGGGGCAACCTCAATTCGGGGGTCAACCTCAAATTGGGACACAACCTCAACTTGGGGGGGAACCTCAGACTGGAGTCCATCACCCATTATATGGACATAATGCGTCTGCAACACCAAATCCTTAGAACATTCCTTTCCCAGGAAATCCACAATTCTTTGGGGGACAACATCCTCAAGGACAACAACAACGTTATATTTCTCATGGAACTAGTGTGTATCCTCCTTATGGACAAAATGTTTACCCCCCTTATGGGAAAACACATCATCCCACTTATAATCCTCAAAACCCATCAGGTTATCCTCCACTTGCACATGTTTCTCAACCATCATCGAATCCTGTTTATCCTGGTCAACAACAACCATATGTAGGAGGACCTACTCGATACAATTATCCATCTAACCCAGTTTACGACCCTACTGGTGTCCCTATTCCACACCAGTATCACCCTCAGGTTAACCAACAACTACCGTTTCTCGCTACTCTGGATCTCCCAGACTTGTCTCGGTTGACTAATGATCCTATACTACATTATCCTTTTTGGCCAGTGATTCTTGCTAAATTACCTTCCGATATTCCGAAATTTGGCGGTAAACTTGGAGAAGATCTGAATCACCACGTGATGACTTTCCATTTATGGTGTTCATCAAACTCCTTAATGGACGATTCTATGTGTTTACGTCTTTTCCAGTGAACACTTACGGGCTTTGAAGCCAAGTGGTATATTGAACTTCCATGTGGTTCTTTCCAAGATTTCAACTCCCTTGATATGTCCTTTCTCACACATTTTAAACTACCCATTCGATATGAGACGGGTACCAAACTCTTGACCTCCCTTCATCAGAGTAACTCCGTACATATTTCTGATCATATTCATGAGTGGAGACGACGGTGAAGGGTGATCAAATAAATCATTCCTGATCAGTTATTGGTAGAATGGTTTACCAAATCACTTTTACCCCTGATTCTCATGATGTCGTTATGGGTGGCATAGTCACCAAGGAAGAATCCATTGCTCGGGCTCAAAACTTAGATTTGGTTTATTCACAATCTGGTACTTTGTATGAGTTGATCCCAAATGCTACCCGTGCCACTATCGAGCCATCCAAACCGTCATCCTCATCTCATGTAGATGGAGTTATCGGCTCCGTCAAAACCCAATCTGCTTCCTAGTTGACTGGAGTTGCACATCAATTTGCTTCTACACCCACTCCCAGTTCGACCTCACTTTCCTCTACCTCCCCCCACTCTCAAGTCTCTGAGGTGAATGTAGTTCAGTCTACCCATTCACAATAATCTGGAGGTAAGAAGAAGACAAAGAACAAACCTAAGAATAATAACACTAATGAACAACCCAAAGCTCAAAACCCACCACCTGCTACCGAAAAACAACCACAACGGAAACCAAAATTTCCATGTCTTATTTGTGGTGATGATCACTACACTTGAGATTGTCCACATCGCGATGAAGTGACAAAACTTTTTAAGGGGAATTCTGAACCCGCCGTGCTTACACAACCTTTTCCTCAACATCAATCTATGGTTGCTCAAACCCCCTCTCCAAGGGGCAGTTCCAGCCACCCTACTAATGATGAAGCCTCGACGAGTGCTCACATTTATATGTTTAGTGGAATTGATTTAACAACTCGCTCTACGACTTACGACACACTAGTTAAACCATATAAAGAAAAAGTCTCTAATGGTTCTTTACCGAATCCATCTCCTCTGACCATTAGTTCTTCTTTTGTTAGTCCTCCATCTGGGTCACTATAGATAGAGAAGCCTACTTATGACTCTATATTATTCCCTCCCAAGAGCACCATCCGTAAATCTACTTTCAATCCTAGTTCACGAACCACCCAAAACTACAACATTGTTGAAGATTTGGCCCAAGCCCCGTGTGTTATGTCTCTGCTAGAAGTTCTACAACACTGTCCCAGTCAATGTAGAACGCTCTTGGATTCCATCGGTGCTTTTGATCATGAGTCGTCTAATAACATCACGTTTAACCTGGAAAATTTTAAGTCACGAATCTCTCACCAACTCACTTTTCAGATTGATGTTGTGGTTCATAATCAACACATTCATCGCACTATATTGGATGAGGGAGCTTCTACTTGTGTCATATCGTTAGCCAGTTGGAAAGGGTTAAAATCACCTGAACTTAACCAATCCCCTACGATGTTACGAGCATTCGACAGGCAAGGTTTTCATCCTGATGGACTATTGCAATCCTTAGTTGTTCAGTTAGGCAACAAACTGTTTCTGTTGATGTTGAGGTAGTTGATGCTCCTCTCGATTACAACTTGCTACTTGGAAGAAGTTGGTTTTATGCTATGACTGCCATAGTCTCTTTGGTGTTTCAATGCATACAATTTCCTCATCAAGGTAAAATTGTAACTATCGACCAGTTAAATTACTGTACATCCGATGCTCGCACTCCCTCTACCAACAATATTCCCTTCTTGGGAGATCAGAAGATCATGTATGAAAGCGTTGGTAGGATTATTGAAAGATTCTAGCCTTATGGGTACCTTCCCTACACTACTTCCTCCTACCACACGTCATATTTCCATAATGAATATGATTTCGACTATTGCTTATCAATATTTGGAATCATCTGACCCTTGGATTGTACCTAGTCCTTTGGAGTTCGATGCACTAGGTAACACCATGCCACTTAGTCTAGCCAAGGCTTCCTATGTTGCTATTCAATCAACCTCTCCCTCCTCGGATGACCAACATCTATTGGCACCCGATAGTTACTCGATGTCATCTTGGTTGAATTCCTTGTCGTCTGCATTCGACTACATTTCCCAAATTTTTCCTTCCAACGAATCTATTATGGAAATGCTTAGCATTGACGAAGTACCTTGGGATGATAACCATCATCGAACTTCTTTTCTTCCACCTCTCGAAGAAATCCAGGAAGATATACACTCTATCTTTCCTCTTGATGTTGTCGACTTTCCACAATCACCCATACTTACAAAATATACTATTTCTGAAGGGAATTCGGGAAACATTTCCTCTACGGTCGTTATTGAAATTTCAATCAAGGAAGGTGTCATGGAAAATATTAATCTCGGTGCTAATTGTTCGCCCAAGGAAGTGGTTTCTTACACCGCTTTATTTAAATAATTTTGTGATGTATTCGCTTGGAGCTACGAAGAAATGCCAGGGATCGATCCTTCAATCATTGTGCATGAAATTAAAACTTACCCAGGAGTTAAACCTGTTTGACAGAAACTCCGCCTAGTCCATCCTAAGAAGACCACGACTATTAAGGCAGAAGTTGAGAAATTATTGAAATCTGGCTTCATTTATCCTATCACCTTGACAGAATGGGTTTCAAATATTGTTTCGGTCACTTGATTATAGGGATCTCAATAAGGCTTTTCCGAAAGAAAATTACCCTATGCCCTTCATCAAACAGATTATTGATAATTGTGCTTTTAGCGTGATTTTATCTTTCATGGATGGTTTCTTAGGGTACAACTAGATTGACATTTTACTCGCTGATCAACATAAGACAACCTTCATCTGCCCGTGGGGAAATTTCGCCTATAGGAAACTACCGTTTGGCCTAAAAAACGCTGGTGCTACATTCCAATGGGCCATGTCACATGCTTTCCATGATATTAAACATATTGCGGAACCTTACCTCGACGATTTACCTACCCATTCATCGGGTTATTTTTCTTCAATGTCAGTTCTATCGTATTCGTTTGAACCCACACAAGTGTATTTTTGCTGTCAAATCAGGTTGACTCCTCGGTTTCGTTGTCTCCAATGACGAGATTCGGGTGGATCCCTTAAAGATTAAGGATATCCTTGCTTTACCTCTACCTAATAATTTGACATAACTCCAAAGTTTGCAGGGGAAAGCGAACTTTCTTCGTCGTTTCATTTGTAACTACGCTGAGATTAGCAGAGGCTTCATGCGCTTGTTGCAGAAAGACACTTCTTTCATCTAGGATGACACTGCTCAACAATCCTTTGATGCTTTAAAGCATGCATTAACCCATACGCCTTTGCTACATCCTCTGAATTATATGCAAGATTACATCCTTTACTTAGCGACCTATATTTCCACTATCGTTATGGTGTTAGTTCAAGAGGACCCTAATGGTAAAGAACATGTGATATATTATTTGAGAAAAATTCTATCTGGTCCAGAGCTCCGATATTCACATGTTGAGAAGTTGGCTCTGGCAGCTGTCATCGTTGTCCAGAGATTTCGCCATTACATCTTGCTACACACCACCATGGTTATCGTGGACTCTAACCCCATATATCACATTCTGACACGTTAAGTCCTTGGGGGCAAATATTCCAAATGGATCGTCATCCTTCAGTAATTTGATCTTCAGTTTTCCAATTCCAAAGCCAAGAAATCCTTGGTGTTTGCGGAGCTCATCTGCGATTTTCCCCATGCTGATGAAGACACTGATCCTAGAGATTCTCTCCCCGATGAATCTTTATTCCTCATTAGCACTTATGATCCTTGGTATGGAGACATCCTTCTTTATCTCCAGACCCAACATTTTCAACCTTATATCTCTCGTGAAGAACGTCGTTGTATTCGTCACCATTCTCGTCGCTACCTTATCATCGACGACACTTTGTATTGCTGTGGAATTGACACTATCCTACGACGATGTTTGACTCATGAAGAGGCTGAACGCATCCTTAATGACTATCACCTTGGATCCTGTGGCAGTTACCTTTCTGGGATGGCTACAACTCAGAAAATTTTACGTGCTGGTTACTTTTGGCCCTCCATCTTCAAAGATTGTATTGAGGCCATCAAAAAGTGCCCACCCTGACAATTTTTTCATAAAAAGGCATGCACCCACCCTGCTCCGCTGCATCCCATTATTGCCATCGACCCCGTTTGCCAAATGGGGCATTGATTTCATGCAATGTAAGCCTACCTCAGCTTGGGGGCACGATTATATCATCTTCGTCATTGATTACTTCACAAAATGGGCTAAGGCTATGCCTACCTTTATGAATGATGGTTGTACTGCAACTCTTTTCTTCTTCAACCACATCATCACTCATTTTGGTGTTCCACAAGCCATTGTCACTGATCATGGTTCACACTTTTAAAACCAGATGATGAGTGAGTTGCATGCCAAGTTGGGTTTTCGCCATGAGAACTCATCCATGTACTATCCTCAAGCAAATGGACAAGTTGAAGCTATCAACAAGCTCCTTAAAACTATGATTCAACGTATGGTAGGGGCAAACAAGACATCTTGGCATCTACAAATTTTCTCCGCTCTCTGGGCTTAACGTACTTCAGTGAAAAATGCTACTGGATTTACTCCTTTCTAGTTAGTATATGGAATATAAGTTGTTTTACCATTCGAGTGCAAAATTCCCTCATTGAAACTCAAAGTAGAACTCCTCCCTCATACTTCTGTTGAAGAAGAATGCTTCTTACACCTGACCAGGTTGGATGAAACACGCTATGATTTCTCTCTTGTTAACGAGACGTATAAAAAGTGAATCAAAATTCAATATGACAAATCCATCCACCCTCGTACTTTTGCAGAAGGAGACCTAGTCCTCATTTATGACCAGACTCATGATAAGTTAGGGACAGGCAAGTTAGAATCTCTATGGCAAGGTCCTTACATCGTGAAATGTGTTTTACATAGAGGTTCCTATGAGTTAGTTGACTACGACAGAATCTCCCCAGGTGAGCCCTGAAACAAGCTTTACCTTAAGAAGTACTATGCATAGAACATCTAGCATGCGTGCTTTGTACACTATTGTATTTTTAGTTTGGTGTGTTATTTTCTCTTGCATGAACGAGTTTTTCCTTAGCCATTTATACTTTGTCTTGTGTTTGTGTGCGCGGATGACATCTTCCTTTCCTATCTTTGTCGAGTTTGCAGATGGCGCTAGTCGACACACCCAGAATATTGCTTCTGCAACTTGGGTCATTTTCCACTCTGATGAGTTGGTGAGTTCATGAGGTATTTGCTTAAGATAAAAAACTAACAACATGGCAGAATATCATGATGTCATCAGACTTTTAACCAACACTTCTTCCCTAGGTATCTCTCGTATGATCATTAACCTAGACTCTCAACTTATGGTCTGTCAACTTAAACAAATCTACACCATTCACAATCCTATCCTATTGTGTCTCCATCTACAAGTTCATCATCTTGAAAGAATGTTTGGTTTTATTGAATATAGACACATACCAAGAGAACTTAATACAACTTCAGATTCATTAGCCAATTACATCATGGATCGATATCTCACACATAGATGAGGTTTCATAAAAGAAATAAATCATACATCACATGTAAATCAAACACATCACATAAAAGACATCATTATTTGCAAACATCATTTGACACTGCAAAACTCGGATATGTATATATATACTGCGTGATAGAATATGTTTGATTACATAAAAATGGTACATAGAAGGGAAAATGTTGGGTCCTCATGCCCATAACATCGTCATACAGACTATACAAAAAAACATCAGGGAGGTCCTAATCCTCCTGCATCACGTTGTGCTCTGAGTAGAAAAATACCGCACGAGCTACTTATCTCAGTAAGGAGTTAAGACTCTCAGGGACTCCCACTATATGTCTCTGTAGATGTAAGGGCACATCCCACCTCCTAAGAGGAGGGACACCCATTGTGAGACCTTGGAGATTTCTCTCAACCTCCTAGAGACCCCCTGCCGCTACCTCGTGATCTACTACTATTTGAGCATCTTCACGGTGCCCCAGTGCCCGTATCTCTGCCGGACGTGTTGCTCCGCTGTCTACACAATGAAAATATATGTTTGTTAAAAACTCTTCTAGGTACCCAAAAAATAATATAAACTTTAAAATAAAAAAACACTTGACAAGATTTTTTTGGTTTCTCACCTGACGCGTCCCAGTCCATTCCATCTGGAAGAACTAGGTCTATGCTACCCCATAAATCCACTCTGGCATATGGGAAGTCCTCTATGACGATCAATTGGCATCTTAGCCAAGTGAAGAAGTCACCTATAAATATGAACTCTGAATCCATCCCCAACCTCAGAGATAGACTTGTCCAACACTCCATATGTGGTTCACCCACTAGTCATAATGCTAGTGCAATATGTGGTTGCATTTGAGGAATACGCTCTAAAAAGAATGAAACCAGAAACAAAACCATATCCAAACTGTTTTTGCTACCCCATCCTGCATCTCGAAATCTACTCCTTCACATTTTGAAGGAATCCCGCGCTCCAATTAAATAGAGTTGGATCCATACACTCTAAAGCATAAGCCACCTATGATCTTGAATCCAAGTGCGAGCTGGTGCTACCTCCTAAATTCGTGATGGTGAATAAAATAGATCGAAGAGGTAGATCCCTAACATCTTTTATCGCAATCCTACCTCCCACCAATATCGATCTTGGAATACAATGATCCGCCAGATATTCTTCTATAGGAACTGGAAGTGCCCTCTGTCCAGATAAGATAACAGGATCCTGTATCTTCAAGAGGTCGGTCAGGAAATAAACATCCTCCAACTCAATGGTATGTAGCTATGTCCCAATTTGGAACCCCTTCCTCAGTGTTCCACAACTCGATCATGTACTCAAGGAGGAGAACTTATTTCTTCATCTTCTGCATCTTAAAGAACTTGAGGAGACCACAATTCTTCAATGCATCCCTTGATTGAGGGTTTTGCAAAGCAGCTAGATCATTGATCTCATGCTCACGCTCTCTCCACTCAATCATGTCTTTTGCCAAACATAACCTACAACCATCATCAACAAAAGTCCATTAGTCATGCCACATTAACAAATTTTTGGGTAATTTAACTTTAAAAATCACTTTTCATGTGTTTGTCATGCCAACACTTCCCCAGTGGGCTCACTAGAGAACTAGCGCTTCCCCAACAAGCTTACCAGAGTGCTCAAATTTCAAGTAGCACTCCCCCTAACCTTTTAGAGGAGCGTCGACCCCTTTTTTGGAATTTTTGTGCATTTTTGGAAGCGCTCCCTTTATCATTTGAATAGAGATCTAGTGCCCTCCAGACAAGCCTCAGAGAGCGCTGACCAAATTGAGTAGCGCCCCCCCTAGCCTTTTGAGGGAGCGTTGAGCCTTTTCGACGCATAGAGACTCCTAGGGCATCATTTTTAAAGAAAATAATTAGAAAAAAATAAATTGTAAACCATGCAAAATGTTTGGAAGAAGCAGAGGACCAACCTGATCCAAACAGAGAAGAAAATGGATGACCGCAGCTTCGGCACCGATGAGTCCAAGAATCGCGCTCCAAAGCTAATTTCTCCACTACTAAAAGTCTTGGCACAAATGAATTGGTAAAATACATTTTTACCCTATATTACTATTATAAAATTTCATTTTTACAAAAACCATAGTTATTTTGGGTTTTTGAAAATCATTTTGGAGGCATTATTAATACCCCGGTGTGTAGTTTTATCATTATTGACAGGTTTCAAAGTAGTTTTGTTCGATTTTTATCTTGTCGCATTATCGAGCATGGTCTTTTTTCGTTCTCATGCTCGAAAAAACACGAGAACGCACCGAGTAAAATTTTATCTCTTTTTCAGACTCGCATGGATACATGAAAAAGGAACCCGCTCGAGTCGTCTTTAAGCTCTTTTCAGACTCTCTAAACATGAAAAGATTGCCAAGTGATCTTGCTTCCTTTCCCACTCGTTAAAAGGTTTGAAAGGGCGTCTTTTGAGTGATAATTTATCTCTTTTTCGGCCTCACGAGACTAACATTACGAAAAAGGTCTTCAACACTTGGCTGTGAATAATATAAAGGCTTAATGGTCTTCAACACCAGGCTGTGAATATTTCCTTGGAACTGGTTGTTATGACATTTCGTGCAAATGCTCATATATCATTATTCTGGCATTTTTGAAGGAATGGGGTCTTTCAGATGGCTTATCCAGGCACACAACAACACTTGAAATGTTGCAACGACTGGAAGTGTTTATTGAAGCTTCCAACAGAAAAAAGGACGTAGCTATAGATTGAACCCCTAAATTTCAGAGGTAGTTTTGCAAAGTGATCATGAATGGGGGAGCTCCTCCAAGGGAATGATGCCTCCAAATGTTGGCGCAAATTTAATTTCTTTTCTATTTTGAGCTTAGTTTCCATGTCACTTGTCAGGCTTACAATCTGAATATACTCTCGAGGATACAACTAAAGGTTGTGGAGGAACTTTTTGTACTTGGCTTAGTGCGATTTTGACAAGGAATGAAAGAGAAGAAGTTTATACCTACAGAGTTGGCTACAAGTCTAGCAACCAACTTTTTAGATTAATTGTCCCAAAAAGAAGCTAAGGAGTCGGTGGTCATCAAAACAATTTTTGTGGTATATTCATATCTTTCTTATAGATTACATAGTGATATTTCACACCTGTTGCTCAAGGCTTGAATATTAACTTCCAAATCTAATTGTGAGACGATTGAAGACTTTGCAAATGGTAATGCATGAAAATAGACAATTTCTTTTCTTCAGTATGTTGCACATTCTCGTGCTGCCAGGAGAACACCTTCAGTAACTCAGAATGTCACAGATCAGATCAGACTATGCAAAAGTGACAAGAACATAGTAGCTAGGATCCAAGGCACATTGTTGAAGGGTGTCCTTGAGTGAACACCTTTCATTCTGAGTTCTATGTAGAGGTTTTTATAGCACATTCAGAGGGATTTCATATCCCAGCTCATAAATTGCAAGGGGAGCCACTTTATAGGAGATTTGGTTAGCCTTGTTCGAAAAGTGGCCAGTCTAGTGGGTGGCATGTCAACAACTACATCTTGAGGAGCTCATTGTCTTGGGGAGTTGGTTATTTCCTATTTTGATTAAAGTTAAATCCAAAGTTGGAAGGGCGTTTAAAAATCCAACATGTTTATGGTAGATGTTTCAAGGAGATGCATATTGTAGGGGATCATGCATTTATGAGAGATCCACTTGATGAGGAGTTAGTTAAACTCCTTGTTGAGCACTTCCTTTGATTTGGCAATTAGATCCACTTTTTGAGGATCACTTGAGAAACGTTCCATGGAGAGTGGAACACATGGTAAAGGGGGCCGCTTTAGGATACTTGACATAAAATAAGGAAAAGATGCCTCGAAGAAACACCCCACCTCCTTTGGCATTATTGTTATGAGTGTAGGAAATAACACATGATTTGACTAGACAATGACCATTACCAGAAACCAAATCCCTTTATATGGTTTTTCATTCACTTTATGCCTTTTTCTCCAATATTCAATTTAGTGGATCGAAACACCATATATAAAATAGGGATATAAGGGTTTACCTATTGCATTATTGTATCTAAAAGCATGGTTTGATATTTACGAGAACTATTTCCCTAAAGTTTATAATAAATGCATTGATAAAGCTTATCTCAAAATCAAAAAGAGGGAATTACTTAGAATAACAAATAATAAATGATGTTGAGAAAGAGCTTAATGTTATAAAGATATGTTTTTCAAAAAGGATTATTTTTATATTTAGTTTTATGGTTTTGAAGGATAATATAGTAGATTACTTATACATATATATAATAAAGATTTGTTTTAGAATTTTTGTATGCATATGTTTGTTATGCATTATTGGATTTCTAACACTTTGCATTGACAGAAAAAAATAGAGAAAAATTTGAAAATTTGAAATGGAATATAATTGATCAGTTTCATAGCATAAACTATTTTAGCCTTTTAAACCTCTAGTACTAATCATGTGTTCAATTCTTGTACATTTCCTCACACACCTAGGTTTAAGTTCAAACATGTATAGAATAAGTTATTGTAAAACTAAATCAACCCTTTAATAATTATGCATGACTATATGTATCAAATGGCATGGTACATTAGGTATATTAGACCTACAACTTCATCCCACCATATGAGTTTGTTAAGGAAATTTGTATATGTATAAAGATACAAACACAAAATAGTTTCATAAACCATGAGATTCAATCTTTTTTTAATTCCTTGTTCCAAATCCATCTCTATTATTTCTTCCAAGATTGTTTAGTAGGTGCCTCTCCATTCCTTTAGAGAGCAACCAATGCTTATTTCCCATGCAAATGAACTAGATTGTTTCAACTAACATCAAACTTTTTAGTATTTTGAGTTCGATGTTGTTCATGATCAGAATTTGCATATCAATCCATAGGAATATAAACTATCACTATAAACATTTAAGACATGGATTAAAGTTGTTTAATATCTTAGTATTGGTGGAGAAACATCCATGTTTATTCACTCAGGTACACTGGTAGATTTTATTTTGAGTGTGAACATATATAAAACTAAGAGGGGTGAGCCCTCTTAAATCATATAATCTTGAAAAAAAAATGGCATGATTGATAGATTCAATTGATTTTTTAATTTTGATATTTATTTTGGCACGAGAAACCTTTTTAGTACCTTTTCCTATCATTTTAGGCCCCACACAACCAAGAGCATTCAAAATATCCTTGATTGTCAAGGATCTTCTAGAAGCTTCTAAATGGAAATTAAGTTTCTACAAGAGCCCAAAAAAGAGAGCTCCCAAAAATATCTCAAAAAGTTCACCAACTCCTAACAAAAAGAGTGTTTCATACCAAATTCCAAACTCCTAGGAGCAATGAAGCAGAGGGTATGAATTCCAAAATTCTCAAGAGAAATTCCCATGAAACTGTGGTTGAGAGTTTGATGTAAGGTTAAGGTAGAAGTGTTAAATGTTAGAGCTAAGATAAGGTGCAAAGGTTAATGATTGAAGATCTGAGTTGATAAGGGTTAAATCCTAAGGGTTACAAGATGAAGGTTAAGGGTTTGGGGTTAAGGTCTAAGGATGAGGGTTACAAAATTCAATGCTAGGATCAAGGGTAGCTTGAGCTTATGTATTTAAGAGTTAATGGTTAAGGGGTTGGGTTTAAGGACTATGGGTTAAGGCTAAAGGCTATGGGTTGCAGGAAGAGGGTTAATGGGTTGGATTTTAAGGGTCAAGGGAACAAGGTTAAGTACTAAGGGTTACAAGATAGAAATTGTTGTATAAGCACTAAGTGCTAAGAATTGATGACGATAAGAGCTAAGGATCAAGGGTTCATGGCTAACAGACGATGATTGAGGATTAAAGGATGGGATTTAATGTTAATTTTTTCGTGTTAAGTGTTAAAGTTTAAAGGTTGGGGGCTAATGGTGGAGGGGCGACAATGGGTTTAAATTTAAAGATTAAAGGTTAGGAGCTAGGAATATAGTTAACGTTAAGCATTCAGGTATAAGGGGTGCTAAGGATAAGCATAATGTTATCAGTTTAGGTATAATGGATAAGGGGTTAGGGATGGGATCTAATGAGGAGACTATTAATGTGGAGTGAAATCACAATCTTGGTATATGTCAATGTAGTAGTAAAACTTGCAATTATTGTGTACATCAACTAATAAATAAGAAGAAGAGTATTTATGTGGAACAAAATTACAATCATCAATATGCCACCTATATTAATAATTCTTGTAATTGTTATGGACATCACATAAGTAATTAGCTTTAATTTTATATTTTACTTATCTAATTGTTTATTTAGTCATTTTTGGGTTTGATAGTCCAAATTTGATCTCAATAGAAAACAATCACGATCATCATCAATAATCACAATCCTGAGAGGAAGGCATGAGAGGAAGGCATGACAAAAAAGTTGTTAATACTAGAATGAGAGAGGATGTTATCACATCCACCTTAGGATTAGCAACCCACAACCTTCTTCTATATTGGAAAAGATTTTGGTGCGTATAAATCTTGGCATTTAATGAATAGGGTTTAATGTATGGGTCAAGGTTTGGGGGACAATAGTTAGTGTTAATATTAACAACTAAAGGGTAACAACAAAAAAATTACCAATTAAGGAATAAGGAAAGATAGCTAATGATAAAAAATTACCAATTTAGGAATAAGGAAAAATAGCTAATGATAAAAAAAATACCAATTTAGGAATAAGGAAAGATAGTTGATGATAAAAAATTACCAACCTAGGAATGAGGAAAAAGGGCTAAAGAAGCAATAACTAAACATTAAATATTTGGAGCATCTAGTTAAGAGATAGGGAGTTCAAGGCTTAAGGTAATGGTTAAGACCCAATGGTTAAGGGTTAGAGAACCAAATGGTTAAGAATAATGTGTTTGTTGTTATGACTAAGGGTTGAGAGTTAAGGGATGGTGATTAAGGGGCATAGTTAAATGTTAGTATTAAGGGATATGCGTTTTTGGGCTAAGAGTTAAGGTCTGAGAGTTGAAAGGAGATGATTAATGTTAGGGTTAACGATTAATTGTTTAAGGTTGAGGAAAGAGGGTAAACAATTGAGGGGTGAGGGTCAAGGGGAAAGAAATGAAGGGTAAGGAGCATTGAATGCAAGGGGGAACATGGGGCATAGGGTAAGGACAAAGGGATGCGGTGTAACAAACAAAGGCTATGGTTAAGACCATGGGTTGAGGGTTGAGAAGTAGTAATTAATGTTAGGGTTAAGGGTTGAGGGGGTGAGCATAAAAGGATAAGGATAAGTTTGAGTGGTGAGGGGTATTGTCCAAGGGTTGAATGTTGAGGGGCAAAGCGTAGGGGCAAATGGTTCTGGGTTAAGAGCAAAAGGTCCAGGGATAAAGGTCTAAAGTTAAGGGATGAGGATTATGGGTCTATGGTTAAGGGTATAAGGATGAGTGTTATAGGTTAAGAGACAATGTTACAAGTAGAGGTGACTTTTATGGTTAAGGATTAAGGTTAAGGGATAAGGGCCATGAGTCTTGGGTTAATGGTTTAGGGTCAAGGATTTAGGATTAAGGTTCTAAGGTTTAAGATCAATATTACAAGTTAAGTGTTAAGGGGTAAAAGGTATAAGGTTAAGTGCTAAGTGTTATGGATCTACAATTAAGTGATGATGAATATGGATTAAGGAATGATGTTACACTTTAAGGTTAATGTTAAAAAAGGGTTAAGGATTGTGAAACTAGGGCTAAGGGTTTTGGACTAAAAATCTAGAGTTTAAGGATTAAGAGATAGAGTTAGTGCTACAATTTATGTGGTAAAAAGTAAGTGGTCTAAGGTTAAGCCTTAAAGAGTTTCTACGAAGTTTATCCCAACGCGGATGGTCTGTGGATGATGAAAGAAACGATAACGAAACCATCGTAAAAAGACATTGCAAGTAATTTCAACCATTTTGGTAAGGAAGCAATGGAAGAGAGAAATCGGCATGAGATGAGATGAAATGAAATGGACATTGGATTTAGAAATGATTACAGGTACTTATCAACCCAAGTAGGGTTTTAGCAGGATATAAAACCCTGGATTTGATCCTGTAATGTTTATTATTATTTCCCATGAGAGGACCCTTCAAATTTCATTTTATTATTATATCTCATGAGAGGGGCCTTCAAATTTCGAAAGGCCAACAAGTTGTTTCTTGTTCTTCCACACGAAAGGTTACCCTGGTTCTCTTAAATCATACACGTACATGCATTAAAATAATAAAAGGATGTACAAAAATGGCATGGCCACAGGACACGAGAAGCACAGAGGGTATTATTTGAGCGAAATAACAAATACAAGTAAGCATATCATCCACCTAAGGCATACCCAACAAGCAAGAAGCCAAATGCAAATACAAATTAATAAAAAGACTCAAACCTTGACTGTTTCATCGCAGCTTACCTTATCGTTGAAAATCCACCGAAACCCATTTCGATGGTAGATGCTACTTCATTTTCTCTTCCCTCCACATATCTATATCCATTCCTTTTCCTTTCATGAAATCAAAAAGGTATTCGAGATTTTAGTTTCGACTAGAAAAAGTAGGAGCAAAACAATAAATCAAGAATTGCATAGCTTAAAGGAATACTTGAAATAGAGAGTACTCCACTGCCTGCTTCCAAAAAATGCTAGAATGCCCAAAGAATTCGCTGAAATAGAGAGTACTCCATGCCGCACTCTGCCTGCTTCCAAGAAATGCAAGAATGCCCAAATAATTCGATGAAATAGAGAGTACTCCATACCGCGCTCTACCTTCTTCAAAGAAATGCGAGAATGCCCAAAGAATTCACTGAAATAGAGAGTACTCCATGCCGCACTCTGCCTGCTTCCAAGAAATGCGAAAATGCCCAAAGAATTCGATGAAATAGAGAGTACTCCATCCCGTGCTCTACCTTCTTCCAAGAAATGCGAGAATGCCCAAAAAATTCACTGAAATAGAGAGTACTCCATGCCGGACTCTGCCTGCTTCCAAGAAATGCGAGAATGCCCAAAGAATTCGATGAAATAGAGAGTAGTCCATCCCGCGCTCTACCTTCTTCCAAGAAATGCGAGAATGCCCAAAGAATTCACTGAAATAGAGAGTACTCCATCGCGTGCTTTGCCTGCTTCCAAGAAATGCGAGGATTCCCAAAGAATTCGCTCGCTCTGTACATGCCAAGAGGATTCGATCCGCGCTCTCTGTGCTGGCGCGTTTCTCATTTACCAGTACAGTACCATCGCCGCTGCTTAACAAATAATCATGACCAAGACAGTACCAGCTCGATCGCTTAACAAATAATCATGACCAATCTCATTTAACAGGACAGTACCAACGTGGCTGCTTATAAATAATCATGACCATTGTTTTGTTTCTTTTCAGTTTATTTATCTTTTTGACGTCCGTGGTACGATTTCAAACTATCTAAATATTTTTTTCCAACGACTTACTCTGGTTGCCTAATCAACCACGGAAGTAAAAATGGTAATCAAATATTAATTTTAAATGGTAATCCAACATTAATTTTACACCCTAAATGATAAGAGAAGTATCTTAAATGGTAATCAAATATTAATTTTACACTCTATAACAAGTTTGGTGAAATTGGTTGTGTTGCATAATATCTTAAAATTTAAGATTTTTTTAGTCAATAATAATGTTGCTTACAACACAACACTATTCATGTGCATTTAACATTTCAATGATAGATTTAATTATTATTTAATCCTTGCATTTTAGAATAATTCTTATAGAATTTTTAGATTCACTTAACATTCAAGTCATAGTTGCACTCTACATTCAATCGCTATAAGATCTCTACATTTCATAATCTTTGCACATGCAATGTGAAATAATTAAAAAATGGAAAAGACATTTTTCATTGTGTGGAATAATTATAAAAACCTATGGCCATGAAGAGATCTCGAGCGATTATAGGGTATAAAACCTACACTATTGCATTTAGGAAGTTGAATAATGAGAAGAGCTATGATATCCTTTCTATGTTTTTAGTTGTAATAGTAAGTTTAAAAATAAAACAAAAAAGTATTAAAGACGTTCGAAGGATTGATATGAGATTCCACCCTTAAATGTCAACTACAATTTTCACCTAAAAACTTCAAAAGAAATGTAGAAACCCACAAATTAACATGCATTTTTGCTATTTTCGATGTAAATGTCTATCTATAATGAGACGGCTCTACGAGGCTTTGACCAAAATGAAATCCCTTTCCTTTCATGAGACCAAAATGGTAATCGAGATTTCATTTTCGACCAGAAAAAGCAGCAACAGAACAATAAATCAAGACTAGCTTACCTTAAAGCAAGAAGCCAAATGCAAACACAAATTGATAAAAAGACTCAAACCCTGAGCTTAATGTTTCATCATTGCTTACCTTACCGTTGGAGAAGCCACCCAAATCCATTTTGTCGGTAGATGTTGCTTCCTTTGCTCTACCCTCCACATATCTAGCTCCATTCCTTTTCCTTTCATGAGACCAAAATGGTATTTGAGATTTTATTTTCGACCAGAAAAAGCTGGAGCATAACAATAAATCAAGTATTTCATACCTTAAAGCAAGAAGCCAAATGCAAACACAAATTGATAAAAAGACTCAAACCCTGAGCGTAATGTTTCATAACCGCTTACCTTAATGTTGGAGAAGCCACCGAAATCCATTCCGTTGGTAGATGCTGCTTCCTTTTCTATGTCGTCCACATATCTAGCTCCATTTCCTTTCCTTTCATGAGACCAAAATGGTAATTCAAATTTTATTTTCGACTAGAAAAACCAGCAGCAGAATAATAAATCAAGAATTGCATACCTTAAAGGAATAATTGAAATAGAGAGTACTCATATTCGTGCGCTCTTCATGCTTCCAAGAAATGTGGAATGCCTTCAGAATTCTCTCTTGCGCTCTGTAAATGCCGTGAGTCCCGAGAGGATTCGATCCACACTCTCTACAAGTGTGTTGGCGTGTTTCTCATTTACCAGTACAGTACTAGCGTGGCCCTTAACAAATAATCATGACCAATCTCATTTACCAGGATAGTACCAGCTCAGTCGCTTAACAAATACTCATGACCAATCTCATTTATCAGGATAGTACCAGCACGACGACTTATAAATAATCATGGCCATTCTTTGGTTTCTTTTCCGTTTATTTATCTTTTTGACGTTCGTGGTGCGAATTCAAATTATCTAAATATCTTTTTCCAACGACTTAATATCTTTTCCTAATCACCTAAGTAAAAATCAACTATCTATTATACCCCATTTTATAAAAGTAAAAATCAATTCTCTATTATACCCCATTACCCAATTTTATAAAAGAGGTAAGTTCATGAATAATCTGTGTTAATCAACATCTTAATGATTAATAGATGCATGGGGACATCCACTAGAGCTATTTGTATTAATTCTATCCTTTAATTTGTGAACACGATACATTACATATTTTTATTTAAAAGACTGATTAATTTGAAAGTTTTCAATAAATAAATAAACTTACTACAAAGATTTAACAAACAATGTATACACATTTTCTTAGATAAGGATTAAATGTATAGGTCACATAATCCTCAAACAAAGCAATCTATCAATTTATCTAGAATTGAGTGACATCAAAATTTTAAGAGATAACCCTACTTTGTATTAAATGATAGAACAAATCTTATTAGAACAAACGACGATAAGAGATAACCCTACTTTGTATTAAATGGTAGAACAAATCTTATTTGAACAAACTACGATAAGAGAAGTCAGAATTTTAAATGGTAGTCAAATATTAATTTTACACTCCATAACACGTTTTGTGAAATTGATTGTGCTCGATAATATCTTAAACTTTCAAGTCTTTATAGAAAATAATAATGTTGCTTAAAAAAAACACTATTCATGTGCATTTAACATTTCAATGATAGATTTCATTATTATTTAATCCTTGCATTTCATAATAATTCTTATCGAATTCTTAGATTCATTTAACATTCAAGTCATAGGTTCACTATACATTCAATCTCTATAAGATCTCTATATTTCATAATCTTTGCACATGTAATGTGAAATAATTAAAAAAATGGAAAAGACATTTTTCATTGAGTGGAATAATTATACAAACCTATGGCCATGAAGATATCTCGAGTGACTGTAGGGTACAAAATGTAGACTATTGCATTCAAGAAGTTGAATAATGAGAGGAGGGTATTAAAGACGTTCGAAGGATTGATATGAGATTCCACCCTTAAATGTCAACTACAATTTTCAACTAAAAACTTCAAAAGAAATGCAGACACCCATAAATTAACATGCATTTTTACTATTTTTGATGTAATTTAATAGCTTCCCATGAAATTTGACAAACAGATTGAACACACAAAATCAAATATAAAAGTCTTATTTGGAATACCAAAAATGAAAAGTTTTGAAACAAATTATAAAATCCAAGCATCTAAACACCAAATCATTGTTCTTTAATCTGTTAACACGAATGTCATCGAGTAATTCAAGTTTTGAGAGCCAAATCTGAAATGCACTACAGTTTTCAGTGGAAAGTTTCAAGATTAAAGCAAACTCACACACTACCCTACATTTTTACTATAATCGGCCTAATTTAGCAATGCTCCATGAAATATAACAAAAGGATCTAGCATACTAAATCATGTAAGAAAGTTTCCTTCAAAATGCAAATAGAAGCTACCTTACCGAAAAATTTATGAAATCCAAATCTCTAAAAAAAACTTTTTCTTTTTAACTAATCAACACAAATGTCATCAAGTAATTCAAATCATGTAAGGAAAATTTAAGAGAAGTAATGAGATTCAAAATGAAAACCTATAAATGCATATCAAAAGAGCAACATACCTCCAAGGAAAATTTTCAAAAAACAATGTGCTTGTAACGCAGATTATTTTGCTTAATGTATGGATATCATTAACGATGAAACAAAGCCAATTATTTTTTAGGCTTTCGGCAATTGAATTGAAGAGTAAAATAATTTAATACACTCTGATTTAGATTACCAACCAAAGCACAACAACAAAGAAGAATAGAGATGTTTCAAAACATTCTAGTGGGTGGTTCTGAGGCTATACCATTCTAGTAGTTGGATAGACACGTGACATGCTATGCTTGGATAAGAGGATAGGAGAAAGTACAAAGAGGAATCTCAATTTAATAATCCCTTTCCTTTCATGATACCAAAATGCAATCTCTTTTCTTTCATGAGACCAAAATCGTAATCGATATTTCATTTTCGACCAGAAAAAGCAAGAGCAAAACAATAAATCAATAATTTCTTACCTTAAAGCAAGAAGCCAAATGCAAACACAAATGGATAAAAAGACTCAAAAATCTTGAGCATAATGTTTCATCGCTTCTTACCTTACCATTGGAGAAGCCACCAAAATCCATTTCTCCAGTAGATGCTGCTTTATTTGCTCTGCCCTCAACATATCTAGCTCCACTCATTTTCCTTTCATGAGACCAAAATGGTATTCGAGATTTTACTTTCGACCAGAAAAAGCAGGAGCAGAACAATAAATCAAGAATTGCATACATTAAAGCAAGAAGCCAAATACAAACACAAATTGATAAAAAGACTCAAACCCTGAGCGTAATGTTTTATCGTCGCTTACCTTACCATTGGAGAAGACACCGAAATCCATTTCGCTGGTAAATGTTTCTTCCTTTGCTCTGCCCTCCACATATCTAGCTCCATTCCCTTTCCTTTCATGAGACCAAAATGGTAATCCAGATTTTAGTTTTGACCAGAAAAAGGAGCATAATAATAAATCAATAATTGCATAACTTAAAGGAATACCTGAAATAGAGAGTACTCCATCGCATGCTCTGCCTGCTTCTACGAAATGCTAGAATGCCCAAACAATTTGCTCTTGCGCTCTGTACATGCCAAGAGTCTCGCGAGGATTTGATCCACGCTCTCTATAAGTGTACTCGCATGTTTATCATTTACCAGTACAATACCAACGCCGTTGCTTAACAAATAATCATGACCAATCTCATTTATCAGGACAATACCATCTCGGTCGCTTAGAAAATAATCATGACCAATCTCATTTATCAAGACAATACCAGTGCGACTGTTTATTAATAATCATGACCATTGTTTGGCTTCTTTTCTGTTTATTTATCTTTTTGACGTCCGTGGTGCGAATTCAAATTATCTAAATATCTTTTTCCAATGGCTTACTCTGGTTGCCTAATCACCGAAGTAAAAATGGTAATCAAATATTAATTTTACACTCTAAATGATAAGACAAGTCTGCATTTTAAATGATAATCAAATATTAATTTTACACTCTAAATGATAAGAGAAGTCTGCATTTTAAATGGTAATCAAATATTAATTTTACACTCTATAACAAGTTTGGTGAAATTGGTTGTCCTCGATAATATCTTAAACTTTCAGGTATTTTTAGCAAATAATAATGTTGCTTACAACACAACACTATTCATGTGCATTTAACATTTCAATGATGGATTTAATCATTATTTAATCCTTGCATTTCATAATAATTCTTATAGAATTCTTAGATTCACTTAAAATTCAAGTCATAGTTGCACTCTACATTCAATTGCTATAAGATCTCTACATTTCATAATCTTTTCACATGCAATGTGAAATAATTAAAAAATGGAAAAGGCATTTTCATTGCATGGAATAATTATACAAACCAATGGTCATGAAGAGATCTCGAGCGACTATAGGGTATAAAACCTAGACTATTGCATTTAGGAAGTTGAATAATGAGAGGAGGAATGATATCCTTTCTATGTTTTTAGTTGTAATAGTAAGTTTAAAAATAAAACAAAAAAGTATTAAAGACGTTTGAAGGATTGATGTGAGATTCCACCCTTAAATTTCAACTACAATTTTCACCTAAAAACTTCAAAATAAATGTAGACACCCACAAATTAACATGCATTTTTACTATTTTCGACGTAAATGTCTATCTATAATGAGACGACTCTACGAGGTTTTGACCAAAATGCAATCCCTTTCCTTTCATGAGATCAAAATGGTAATCGGTATTTCATTTTCGACTAGAAAAAGCAGGAGAAGAACAATAAATCAAGACCTTCTTACCTTAAAGCAAGAAGCCAAATGCAAACACAAATTGATAAAAAGACTCAAACCCTGAGCGTAATGTTTCATTGTTGCTTACCTTACCGTTGGAGAAGCCACCAAAATCCATTTCGCTAGTAGGTGTTGCTTCATTTTCCCTTCCCTCCACATATATATCTCCATTCATTTTCCTTTAATGAGACCAAAATGGTATTCGATATTTTATTTTCGACTAGAAAAAGTAGGAGCAGAACAATAAATCAAGAATTGCATACCTTAAAGCAAGAAGCCAAATGTAAACACAAATTGATAAAAAGACTCAAACCCTGAGCGTAATGTTTCATAGCCGCTTACATTACCGTTGGAGAAGCCACCGAAATCCATTCCGCTAGTAGATGTTGCTTCCTTTTGCTATGCCCTCCACATATCTAGCTCCATTCCCTTTCCTTTCATGAGACCAAAATGGTAATCTATATTTTATTTTCGACCAGAAAAAGAAGGAGCAGAACAATAAATCAAGAATTGCATACCTTAAAGGAATACCTAAAATAGAGAGTACTCTTATTCGTGCACTCTTTCTCCTTCCAAGAAATGCCAGAATGCCTAAAGAATTTTCTCTTGCGCTCTGTACATGTCGAGAGTCTCAAGAGGATTTGATCCACGCTGTCTACAAGTGTGTTGGCGCGTTTCTCATTTACCAGTACAGTACCAGCGTGGCTACTTAACAAATAATCATGACCAATCTCATTTATCAGGATAGTACCAACACGACGACTTATAAATAATCATGACCATTGTTTGGTTTCTTTTCTGTTTATTTATATTTTTGACGTCCGTGGTGCGAATTCAAATGATCTAAATATCTTTTTCCAACGGCTTACTCTCGTTGCGTAATCACCCAAGTAAAAATCAATTATCTATTATACCCCATATTATACCCCATTTTATAAAAGTAAAAATCAATTCTCTATTATACCCCATTACCCCATTTTATAAAAGCGGTGGGTTCATGAATAATCTATGTTAATCAACATCTTAATGATTAATAGATGTAGGGGGACATCCACCAGAGCTATTTGTATTAATTCTAGCCTTTAATTTGTGAACACGATACATTATATATTTTTATTTAAAAGACTCGTTAATTTGAAAGTTTTCAATAAACAAATAAAATTACTACAAAGATTTAACAAACAATGTATACACATCTTCTTAGATAAGGATTAAATGTATAGGTCACATAATCCTCAAACAAAGCAACTATGAATTTATCTAGAATTGAGTGACATCAAAATTTTAAGAGATAACCCTACTTTGTATTAAATGGTAGAACAAATCTTATTTGAACAAACGACAATAAGAGATAACCCTACTTTGTACTAAATGGTAGAACAAATCTTATTTGAACAAACAACGATAAGAGAAGTCGGCATTTTAAATGGTAATCAAATATTAATTTTACACTCTATAACAAGTTTTGTGAAATTGATTGTGCTCGATAATATCTTAAACTTTCATGTCTTTTTAGCAAATAATAATGTTGCTTACAACAAAACACTATTCATGTGTATTTAACATTTCAATGATAGATTTAATCATTATTTAATCCTTGCATTTCATAATAATTCTTATCGAATTCTTAGATTCATTTAACCTTCAAGTCATATTTGCACTCTACATTCAATCGCTATAAGATCTCTACATTTCATAATCTTTGCACATGCAATGTGAAATAATTAAAAAAATGGAAAAGACATTTTTCATTGAGTGGAATAATTATACAAACCTATGGCCATTAAGAGATCTCGAGCGACTATAGGGTACAAAACCTAGAGTATTGCATTTAGGAAGTTGAATAATGAGAGGAGGGTATTAAAGATGTTTGAATGATTGATATGAGATTCCACCCTTAAATGTCAACTACAATTTTCACCTAAAAACTTCAAAAGAAATGCAGACACCCACAAATTAACATGCATTTTTACTATTTTCGACGTAATTTAATAACTTCCCATGAAATTTGACAAACAGATTGAACACACAAAATCAAGTATAAAAGTCTTATTTAGAATACCAGCAATGCAAATTTTTGAAAGAAATTATAAAATCCAAGCATCTAAACACCAAATCATTGTTCTTTAATCTATTAGCACGAATGTCATCGAGTAATTCAAGTTTTGAGAGCTAAATCTGAAATGCACTACAGTTTTTAGTGGAAAGTTTCAAGATTAAAGCAAACTCACACACTACCCTACATTTCTACTATAGTCGTCCTAATTTAGCAACACTCCATGAAATATAACAAAAGGATCTAGCATACTAAATCATGTAAGAATGTTTCCTTCAAAATGCAAATAGAATCTACCTTACCGAAAAACTTTTGAAATCCAAATCTGTAAAAACAATCTTTTTCTTTTTAACTAATCAACACAAATGTCATCAAGTAATTCAAATCATGTAAGAAAAATTTAAGAGAAGTAATGAGATTCAAAATGAAAACCTATAAATTCATAACAAAAGATGCAACATACCTCCAAGGAAAATTTTCAAAAAACAATGTGCTTGTGACGCAGATTCTTTTGCTTAATGTATGGAAATCATCAACGATGAAACAAAGCCAATTATTTTTTAGACTTTCGACGATTGAATTGAAGAGTAAAATAATTTAATACACTCTGATTTGAATTACCAATCAAAGCACAACAATAAAGAAGAATAGATATGTTTCAAAACATTCTAGTGGGTGGTTCTGAGGCTATAACATTCTAGTAGTTGGATAGACACATGATAGGCTCTGCTCGGATAAGAGGATAAGAGAAAGTACAAAGAGGAATCTCAATTTAATAATACCTTTCCTTTCATGAGACCAAAATGCAATCCATTTCCTTTCATGAGACCAAAATCGTAATCGAGATTTCATTTTCGACGAGAAAAAGCAGGAGCAGAACAAAAAATCAAGAATTTCTTACCTTAAAGCAAGAAGCTAAATGCAAACACAAATTGATAAAAAGACTCAAACCGTGAGCGTAATGTTTCATCACTGCTTACCTTATCGTTGGAGAAGCCACCGAAATCCATTTCGCCGGTAGATGTTTCTTTATTTTCTCTACCCTCAACATATCTAGCTCTAATCCTTTTCCTTTCATGATACCAAAATGGTATTCGATATTTTACTTTCGACCAAGAAAAGCAAGAGCAGAACAATAAATCAATAATTGCATACCTTAAAGCAAGAAGCCAAATAAAAACACAAATTGATAAAAAGATTCAAACCTTGAGCGTAATATTTCATCGTCGCTTACCTTACCATTGGAGAAGCCATCAAAATCCATTTTGTAATGACCCCTCAGCCATTACCACTAAAAGCGAAGCAAAGAGAAAGTTTTTTTTTTTTTTTAAACAGGATGACAACTACGATTACAGCAAAAAAACACATCTGGCGGTGAGCACCATGCCTGCAGATCAGGTCACATACAACAACGACTCAATGCACTAGCACAACAATAAACTAGATGAAACATGCGTAAATCAAAGATAGGAATGACTCCCCGCCGGACACCCAACAAGACGACGCTTACAAGCTAAGGAAAACATCCACATCCTGACACAACGACCTTGACAACCAATTAACTAGAGCCTTGATGGAATGCAACCAAACACATGAATGCATTCAACCCAAGCGCCAATAGCAAACTTACAACGATCAACAACACCCACATGGAAAGAACATACCTCGGCCAAGTTATCCTTCGCCTCTATCCCTTAGGGCGCACAATGATCCCCTCATCAGGAATCATGCCATCCCCAGGTGATAGGCACGACTATAAACATGGCGCTACACATCCTGTTTGGACCAAGGACTCTATATAAATCCGACATGCTAGGAGCCGAATACTGACAAGAAGGCTACACCCATACCCCAAGCAACATGTCAACAAGACGCAAGATGACGACAATCAAAAGAAAAAGCTCAAGCTAATACCCGACTCCGCCAACAACCCATCCATTAACTGATAAGCAAGATGTCTAAGTGCAAAGGTCGAATTGTTACCAAGCTACTAAGGTCATAAATGTTATCATAATGCGCACTAAAAAAGGCACTTAACCAAATCAATACGCTTATCAACGATTATAAAATGTCCATTAAAATAAGTGAACTACTTAACATTTTAAAGGTCCTCCATGCTGCTTGTAAAATAATCAACATTGTTGTCTAAAAGGGCTAATCCTTAATGAGATCGATGTCTATAATTAATGCCACTTCAATGTTATTTGCTGATATTCGATGTTATTTTGTTGTCTATAAATGAGTGCCATTTCAATGCTAATTTTAATGCCATTTTGATGCGGTTATAAATAAAATCCATTTCAATGCTATTCAATGCAATTTTAATGCTATCTTGTTGTTTATAATTAAATGTCATGTCTAGCTATTTAATGCAATTTGATGCTATTATGCTGGTTATAAATAATTTCCACCTCGATGCTATTCAATGAGATTTAATGTTATCTCGTTGTTCATAATTAAATGTCATTTCATAGCCATTCAATGCAGTTTTTATGCTATTATTAAACTCTATCTGATGCAAACGCGCCACCCAAGACACGTCCACTCCCACCAAGACCTTCTTTTCCTTCGGCCCGAAGAGCTGAAACACTCTTCAAATCCCTTATCGGGACTTTTCTACACCCACAGAACTTACCTTATGATTTCCCTTTGCCCTATCAGGAAATCGAGCCTCGCGTGATCGCGAGTCCTGCACTCACGAATTCGAATCTCCCAAATCCCCGAAACCCGATGAGTATCCTCCAAGCTTTTCTGCTTCTGTCGAAATTTTTCCCGTCGAGAAATCGGTACTTACGAGGTCATGAATCACTCACCTCTCGGACCCCCGATTCCCGATGACCTGTCAGTCAATATTGACCTTAACCCAATTTATCAGGACTTGGACCCTCTTGCACCTTCGCTACTCACGACCTCCAGCACTCGGTTCTCCCACTTCCGAGTTCCGATGTGCCGAGATGCCGATATCCTCCTGGCGCGCTTTCGCAACCTCGTGTCCTCGCAACTTTTAATGCAACTCCTTGCAACTCCAATTCCCGAACCTCCGAGTTCATGACATGCCGATGTCGCTTGGCGTTGGCTCCCTGCAAGGGTTGGCCCTCCGACCCCTGTCCTCCACTTAACTGCTTTGGCTGTGGGACCGTCGCGTTTTGGGATTTCGTGACTTCTCCGGTCGTAAATTCCTCGTCACCGAGAGTCACGAAATGCCGAACCCCAATGCACGTGTGCACTCCTTCCTCCACGTCACCGCTTCCTTCTCCACTCTATCGATATCGCGAAATCATGATTTCTAATGCAACGAACCTGTTGTATGCGGAAACTCCGAAATGCCGAACCTCGACTCTCCGGGATCTCTCGCCACGTGTCCCTGCTGAGATTGACGGCTCTGATCCTATTGGGAAATCGCGGATCACAATTCCTATATGCAAAAATTCCACGACTCCGGAGACCCTGATATCCTTTGATATCCCGATAACTCCTCTGGGACTCCTCGTCTGCTCACTGGAACTTAAACCCTGTGCAACTTCCCGAGATCTAATGGCTGATGGGAATTCGCCGATCTCCTCCGTGAATCCTGACCGTCGATTCTCCCTCCTTGGATATTTTTCCTCGAGAATGGCTAAGTGTTCCTTCTCAGTACTTTCCTTTCAACGTCTGTGCTTGAAACTCTTTCCTGAAATGTTTCACGGTACAACTTCCTGTGCTCTCCTTTGACAATACCACGAAGGTGCTATACCTCCTGAGCTTTTCCACTCCGATTCTTTCAGAGGAACTTGTGCGCACCCCTTGCACTCAACACTTGACAACTTTCCAAGTGTTGAATCCTTCCGACTCTACGCACTTCCTGCAGCAGCAGTCTTCAACTCCCTTTGCTCAGATTCACAACTGAGGCTTCTACTTCAGCCTGCGCACTCTTTTCACGGCTTCAACAATCTGCTTCCACTTCTGGGTGAATGAAACAAAAGTTAAACTATTGAGCCTTCATCAACGCCCTCCTCGCGGATGAATTCAACTGCACACTTTGCAGGAATCTCCTGGCTCAGATAGAGAAACAATTGAAACTCATTCCATCTCCCCTTCAGACTTCAGGTTGAAACATGAAAATCTCATGCACCGCATATACAAAGAAAATGCATATCCAGAAGCAGACATTCATGAGAACATAAACGATATACACAGAGAAACAACACTAGTCATGAGTTTGAATCAGAACTTTCTTCTATTAATTCAAATGCCTGTACATGGGTGTTCTTCATACACTATTCTCTGCTTGCTCTTCTCTTCTCCTGAATGCTTCTATTCAATAATGCTCAGGCCAATGTTACAATGTACAAAGGAGGGTGTCTATATCCGTTTTCCCTCTCGAATCTAAAACTGTCTAATCTAGACTTAAAATCCTATATACCAGCATTAACTAGATTAAATGCCTCCTATCTACTTCAGACAAGAGCGTATGGCTCGAGGTCTGATACAATATACAAAAGGCGCTCCTTCATAAAGGATTCATTAAAGACTTGCGCTACAATCCCAAAGCACTTTTCAAAAATTTGGGTTTGTTTATCCAGCTGATCTCCGCTTGATGTGCTGGCTCGCTTGATGAGTTGGCGATGCTTCTGCATCATACTCCTCGGCTTGAAAACTTTCATGGGCTCCTGTCCATGAGCTCCTGCACGGTCTATCCATGGTTTTGAATCTCTGCTTCACTTTCCCAGCTGGCATCTTCCACTGGATGGTTCTTCCATTTGACCAGATACTCGAAGTACTGCTTTTGCCTGGTCTTCTTGCTTACCCTCTTGTCAAGTATACACTCCATCTGTGGCTTTTCTGAAATCGACATCTTCTTCTGCCACTGGACCTCTGGTTGTTCATCATTTCCAGCTCTTGCTTCCTCAGACTTATATGGATATAAGTCTGAGACATTGAATGTAAGAGATATTCCAATCTCATGCGGCAACTCAATCTCAGAAACGTTTTCCCCCAATTTCTTTAGGACTCTACATGGCCCAATTTTCTTCATTTTCAACTTGTTATATGTTCCCCTTGGGAACCTTTCCTTCCTTAGATGTGCCAGAACTAGATCACCAACTTTGAACTGAAGTTGTCTCCGATGCTGATCCGCTCTGCGCTTATATTCCTGGTTTGATTCCAGCAATCGCTCCTTCACCCTACAGTGAAGTTCTTTCATCGCCTCTGTGAATTCTTCAGCATTCACGCTCTTAGTCATTATCTGTTCTGAGTCCCTCAGTTCAGATACTCCTCTTGGTTTCCTGCCATATACAATTTCAAATGGAATTTTTCCTGTGCTCCTGTTCACTGAGTCGTTATATGCGAACTCTGCCTGTGGCAACACATTGTCCCAGCTGCTGTGGTGCTTTGTCACCAAGCTTTTTAATAAATCTCCCAGACTTCTATTTACTACCTCTATTTTCCCATCCGTCTGAGGGTGATAGGCAGAACTAAACATCAAATTAGTTCCCATCTTCTTCCAAAGTGTCCTCCAGAAATGTCCAATGAACTTTGTATCCCTGTCCGATACTATGCTTCTGGGTAAACCATGAAGTCTAATGATCTCCTTGAAGAACAAATTTGCGATATGAGTCGCATCGCTGGTCTTATGGCATGGGATAAAATGTGCCATTTTGGAAAACCTGTCAACCACCACGAAGATCGAATCATGTCCTCTTTGCGTCCTAGGCAATCCCAATACGAAATCCATGCTGATTTCATCCCATGGCCTATCGGGTATGGGTAATGGTTGATAGAATCCCGCATTCTGCTTCCCGCCCTTTGAATGTTGGCAAATTCTACATCTGTCGACAAACATTTTGACTTTCGACCGCATTCCTGGCCAAAAGTACGCCTCGCTCAGCTTTGCAAATGTCTTGTCGTGGCCGAAATGCCCTGCTAATCCACCACTGTGCTTTTCTTTTAGCAGATTCTCCCTCATGGAGAAATTCAGAATGCATAACTGATTTCCTCTGAATAACAGTCCATTCTGAATCATGTAATCTATCCATGGGCTTCTATCTCTGAGAACTGGATTCTCAGTTGCTTCATATGCCTCTGCAAAATTTGCATCACCTGCATACATGTCCCTAAGATTTTCAAAACCCAATGTTTTGACTCGGAACTCCTGCAGCAACAAACACTTCCTGCTCAAAGTATCAGCCACTTTGTTAGCAGTACCTGAAATGTGTTTAATTAGAAATGTAAAATTCTGCATATACTCTACCCATTTAGCATGTTTCTGATTCAACTTCTCCTGTTGAGTCACAAACTGCAATGCATGATTATCACTATACAGAACAAATTCCTTCGGGATCAAGTAATGCCTCCACTTCTTCAACGCCTGTATGATAGCATAAAATTCCTTGTCATACGTGGAGTATTTCACTTTTGTCTCATCCAGCTTCTTGCTGAAATATGTAATTGGTCTGTCCTCCTGGCTCAATACCACTCCTATGGCAAAGCCACTTGCATCACATTTCACTTGAAATGTCTTTATGAAATACGACAACACCAAAACCAGCTGTTCTGTGATCTTCCTCTTCAACAGATTGAAGCTCTTCTCTGCCTCTTCAGTCCAATGAAAAGATTTATGTCTTTTCTTGACTGTATCCATCATTGCTGCGCTAATTCCACTGAAATTCCTGATGAATTTTAAGTAGAAACTCGCTAGTCCATGAAAACTTCTCACCTCGAAAATATTCTTTGGTGATGGCCAATTTTTAATTACCTCCACTTTACTTGGATCCATCTTCAATTCATTTGCCGATATGACAAATCCCAAGTAAACGAATTTTGTCTTCATAAATGAAGATTTCCTCATGTTGATCAACAACTTCTCTTGCTGTAGCTTCCTCATTACTGCAGCTAAATGCTTCAGATGTTCTTCTTTCATTTTACTGAAAATAAATATGTCATCCAGATAAACAATGACAAACTTACCAATGAATTCCTTCAACACTTCATTCATCAACCTCATGAAGGTACTTGGTGCATTCGTCAAGCCAAACGACATGACTAGCCATTCATACAACCCTTCATTGGTTTTGAAGGTTGTCTTCCATTCATCGCCTTCCCTCATGCGAATCTGATGGTATCCGCTTTTCAAATCAACCTTTGAAAAAAAATTGGCTCCATTTAAACAGTCCATCAAGTCGTCCATCCGTGGAAATGGAAACCTGTACCTGATGGTTATCTTGTTAATGGCTCTGGAATCAGTGCACATTCTCCAACCTCCATCTTTCTTTGGACTCAGTACCGTTGGAACGACACATGGACTTAAACTTTCTCTGATCAGTCCTTTATCTAACAGTTCTTGTACCTGCCTTTTAACTTCTTCATTCTCTTGCGGCGTCAACCTGTATGCGGCCTTATTCGAAAAACTAGCTCCTGGTATGAGGTCTATATGATGACTCACACTCCTCATCGACGGCAACGAATGAGGTAATTCGTCTACCACAATGTCAGCGAACTCTTCCAGCAGTTCCTGAATTTCTTCCGGCAAATCATCCACTCTTGTGCTGGTCAGGATGATCCTTGGTTTCCTGACCACAAAGAATTGTGGATCTTCCTTCTTCTTTACTTCTGCCAGAAGTTCCTTCCCACTCATGAGAAGTACAATATTTCTCGGTTCTGGTTTTACTTCCTTATCTTTTATCGGAAGTAACATATGTGTTCTCCCATTCGTCTCCAAAGTATATGTATTCATTTTCCCATCATGAACTATGTTTCTGTCATATTGCCATGGTCTGCCTAGCAATAAATGACATACATCCATAGGAATAAAATCACAGAGTATTTTATCATTATATCCTCCTATCTTGATGTCAACTAAGCACTGTTTGGTGACACTTACCTGATGTCCCTTCTGTAGCCATGAAACTTTATATGGACTCGGGTGATCAGTTGTCTCCAGCTCTAGTTTCTCCACCATCTCGGTTGAAACGAGATTATCCGTGCTTCCGCTATCCACAATAACCTTGCACTTCCTGTCTTTGGTCTTGCATGTGGTTCTGAAAATTCGGCTTCTTTGAGCTGTGTCCTCCACCTCCTTCTCGGGTGTTAAGAGAACCTTACGCATCATCAACGACCTTTCGTCTTCTGCGTCTTCTGCTTTAGCATCTCGCCTCTGTGCCTCGGCGATGTGAGCTTCTCCTCCATCCTTTTTTCTATCTGGACAGTCAACTGCCTTGTGTCCATTCTTTCCACAGGTGTAGCATGTGATGACTCCACCCCGACCTCTTCCTCTACCTTTGGTACGAGGAAATGTGTTATTATCAGCGTATCCTCCGCTCTGTTCTATCTGCTGCCTTCGTTGTTCAGCGTGCTGGCCTCGCTATGAACTTCCACCTCTTTCTGTTCTAGTCTGAGGTTTCTTCCAGTCATCCTTGGATTTCTGAAACTTATCTTGGGCAACTGACTTACTTTTTGGCTGGCTCCTACCTCGGCCTCGCTGTGCTGGCTTACGGCTTAGCTTCTCTTCGACCTTCAACGCCATCTGATACGCATCCTCCACCGTTCTGATGGTCGTCATACTCATCTCATCCTGGATATCGTATCTTAAGCCATTCATATACCTGGCAACTTTTTCATCATCGCTCTCCCGATGACCTGCTCTGATATTTAGCTTGTAGAATTCCTCAGTATACTCTTTTACTGTCATCAACTTCTGTCTCAGGTTCTGCATTCTCCTGAACAGTGTGATTTGATAATCCCTTGGGATGCATTTTGCCTTCATCTTCGCAATCATTCGATCCCAGCTTTTTATCTTTTTCTTGCCTTTGGAACGTCTATAGGCTTGAAGCTCATCCCACCATAATGCTGCGTGTCCCTTCAATTTTGTGACATCATGCCTGACCTTCTTATCCTCTTCGATGTATTCATAATCGAAGTAGGTGTCAAGAGCTCTAATCCAATCCAGAAGCTCTTCTGCATCCAGACTCCCTTCATAAACTGGAATGTCCATCTTTGTTTTTGAACTCATCCAGGCGATAGCTTTAATTAATCGCTCATTGGCTGCATCTTCAGCTGCAACTTCTCCTTGTTGTTCAACTTCAACTTCGCCCACGGAGTCACTTAGATCTCCAGCATTGGCTGTGCGTCTCTGCGCTGCTTCCATATATTCTAATCTCGCTCTGAGATCACGTATCTGCCTCTCTATTTCTGTATTCTGTACTTGTCTCCCCCTTCCTCTTGAGTTTCCCCTATCCTCTAGATCGGGTGATTGTCTTTCTCTCCTCGGTGGCATGGTGAAATTTTCCTTTCTTCTCTGCTACAGAAAATAGAGAGATTTTCTCGCCCTGATACCACTTGATGTGTATCAGAGTGCTCCTTCTCTTCTTCTGTCCTCCTGCCTGAAATATACAGACAAGAAATCTGCTCTGATACCACTTGACGCAAACGCGCCACCCAGGACACGTCTGCTCCCACCAGGACCTTCTTTTCCTTCGGCCCGAAGAGCTGAAACACTCTTCAAATCCCTTATCGGGACTTTTCTACACCCACAGAACTTACCTTATGATTTCCATTTTCCCTATCGGGAAATCGGGCCTCGCGTGATCGCGAGTCCTGTACTCATGAATTCGAATCTCCCAAATCCTCGAAACCCGATGAGTATCCTCCAAGCTTTTCTGCTTCTGTCGGAATTTTCCCCGTCGGGAAATCGGTACTTACGAGGTCGTGAATCACTTACCTCTCGGACCCTCAATTCCCAATGACCTGTCAGTCAATATTGACCTTAACCCAATTTATCGGGACTTGGACCCTCTCGCGCCTTCGCTACTCACGACCTCCAGCACCCGGTTCTCCCACTTCCGAGTTTTGATGTGCCGAGATGCCGATATCCTCCTGGCGCGCTTTCGGAACCTCGCGTCCTCGCAACTTTTAATGCAACTCCTTGCAACTCCAATTCCCGAACCTCCGAGTTCACGACATTCCGATGTCGCTTGGCGTTGGCTCCCTGCGAGGGTTGGCCCTCCGACACCTATCCTCCACTTAACTGCTTTGGCTGTGGGACCGTCGCGTTTCGGGATTTCACGACTTCTCTGATCGTAAATTCCTTGTCACTGAGAGTCACGAAATGTTGAACCCCGATGCACATGTTCACTCCTTCCTCCACGTCACCGCTTCCTTCTCCACTCTATCGGGTATCGCGAAATCGCGATTTCTAATGCAACGAACCTGTTGTATGCGGAAACCCCGAAATTCCGAACCCCGACTCTCCGGTATCTCTCGCCACGTGTCCCTGCTGAGATTGACGGCTCTGATCCTATCGGGAAATCGCGGATCGCGATTCCTATATGAAAAAATTCCACGACTCCGGAGACCCCGATATCCTTTGATATCCCGATAACTCCCCCGGGACTCCTCGTCTGCTCACTGGAACTTAAACCCTGTGCAACTTCCCAAGATCTAATGGCTGACGGGACTTCGCCGATCTCCTCTGCGAATCCTGACCATCGATTCTTCCTCCTTGGAGATTTTTCCTCGAGAATGGCTAAGTGTTCCTTCTCAGTACTTGCCCTTCAACGTCTGCGCTTGAAACTCTTTCCTGAAATGTTTCACTGTACAACTTCCTGTGCTCTCCTTTGACAATACCACGAAGGTGCTATAACTCCTGAGCTTTTCCACTCTGATTCTTTCAGAGGAACTTGTGCGCACCCCTTGCGCTCAACATTCGACAACTTTCCAAGTGTTGAATCCTTCCGACTCTACGCACTTCCTGCAGTAGCAGTCTTCAACTCCTTTTGCTCAGATTCACAACTGAGGCTTCTGCTTCAGCCTGCGCACTCTTTGCATGGCTTCAACAATCTGCTTCCACTTCTGGGTGAATGAAGCAAAAGTTAAACTATTGAGCCTTCATCAACGCCCTCCTCGCGGATGAATTCAACTGCACACTTTGCAGGAATCTCCTGGCTCAGATAGAGAAACAATTGAAACTCATTCCATCTCCCCTTCAGACTTCAGGTTGAAACATGAAAATCTCATGCACCGCATATACAAAGCAAATGCATATCCAGAAGCAAACATTCATGAGCACATAAACGATATACACAGAGAAACAACACCAGTCATAAGTTTGAATCAGAACTTTCTTCTATTAATTCAAATGCCTATACATGGGTGTTCTTCATACACTATTCTCTGCTTGCTCTTCTCTTCTCCTGAATGCTTCTATTCAATAATGCTCAGGCCAATGTTACAATGTACAAAGGAGGGTGTCTATATCCGTTTTCCCTCTCGAATCTAAAACTGTCTAATCTAGACTTAAAATCCTATCTACCAGCATTAACTAGATTAAATGCCTCCTATCTACTTCAGACAAGAGCGTATGGCTCGAGGTCTGATACAATATACAAAAGGTGCTCCTTCGTAAAGGATTCATTAAAGACTTGCGCTACAATCCCAAAGCACTTTTCAAAAATTTGGGTTTGTTTATCCAGCTAATCTCCGCTTGATGTGCTGGCTCGCTTGATGAGTTGGCGATGCTCCTGCATCACTATCCCACAACAATAATTATTAATGACAATTAATAATCGAAGAATGCTTTCCAGAAACAATAATGCCATCTATTATCACTGTCATAAGGATAACATAATTTCACTGTCAGGTAAATGTAAAAACGCAGGGGTAACAACCACTGGTTCGTTGGCTTTCGGGTTCAACCAAAACACAACCAAGGAGGAAATACTCGTTGCTTAAACAACGATGAACACACAAACAATCACATAAAGAGAAATGCGATGTCTTTTAACACGGAAATACACCCTCACTATCTATTAAAATCACAATATGATTGTAATGGCCATGTAACTGTGAGAACATTAGTCCATTACAACTGTGATGACATTATTACAATGTAACGATGAATGCAATACCAAATCACAATATCCATAAATCACAGTTCCAAATCACAATACCAAATCGAGATACCAGTAAATCATAAATCGCAAATCATAAATGTCTGTGATAGCCATCCTAAATCGCAAATCACAAATCAACAACGCAAATCATAAATGGTTGTGATAGCCATCATAAATCGTAGTCAAATGTGTAATAGTTGAGGAAGGCCCACTACCCAATTCATTGTATAAAAAAAATCATGTGAGAAAACGTAGGTATATAAAAAAAAATGTGCATGGTGCCAATCCGTGGATTAGAAATAGTGCCAGTGGCAATGAAATCGTGGATTAAAGAAAAGCGGGTGTAAATTACAACTCAGAACGTAGGTTAAAATCGTTGTGGTTTAAACCATATCGAGGTCAGTTAAAGTTGAAAAATTCATTGAGTTTAACATCACGTTGGTTGGGTTCATCAAATAAAAACAAGGATGAGTTTTACCATCAACAATAGTTCGCTGAGTTTTAACACACAATTTTTCGTTGAGTAAATCGCCATCATTGTAACATATATTGCAGAGAATAAACGCATGCCAGAGGTATGAAAACGTCGAGCAAAAATCACCCTTAAAATAGATTAAAATTTAAAGTAAAATCATTGGCTAGATGGGTTAGAACGCAAGGTGAATTCGCCTTAAAACATAATGAAATTGCAGAGAAAAATTTATAGTTGATGTATTAAATTGCAGAGAGAAAATTCGCCAGTTTGTAAGGAATAAAATTTCAGAGTAAAAAGATAAAAGTAATTTGTCCATCAAGATGTAGGTAAAACATAGGGGAAAAACATAGTAGTAAGAGTAATAACATTTGACCATCACACAGTAATAAAAGAATAAACGTAGTCCAGAGTGTCCGAAGGCAGAGTAAAACTTCGCCATCAAGCAATAAATCACAGAGTTAATTAATCACATCAAGGCTCAAGACAATCACTCAATCTGAGACAATGGTTTGTGGGATTCCAAAATGTACCCAGACTCGTTCAAAGAAGAGTTTGGTAGTGGCCTATGCTGTGACATTCTTCTTGCAGGCAACCAAAATCGCCATCTTAGAAAAGTGATCAACAACCACAAAAACACAGTGATTTCCCTGCTTGGTGGACAGGAGGCCCGACATGTAGTCCATTGAGATAGATTCCCATGGCCTGTTAGGAGTAGGAAGAGGGGTGTACAGGCCCTGTTTCTTAGTGGTTGGTTTGGAAATAGCATAGGCAGTGCATGACCTGATATACTTGCTGACCTCCTATCAAAGTTTCGGCCAGTAGAAATGTTTCTGTAGCATCGCCACGGTCTTTTCGATGCCGAAGTTCCCTACCACCGGACTATAGTGGGGTTCCCAGATCAGCTTCGCTCATTCTCTTGATGGAACACATATATGGCCCAGACGACACAACAACCCATCCTGAAGATGGAAATTATTGACAACTGTGTTTGCACCCAACATTTGGTAGATGGTGGCGAAGTCTGAGTCTGTCTCATAGACTTGGGGCCATCCAGAGGTCTCATGGCCGCAGGAGTCTAGCACCGTGGTGCGTGTCACGATTGGAGGTCTGCTGAGGAAATCAATGACGCGATTGGTGCTTCTTGTTTTATACTTGATGTTGAGGTGGAATTGCTGCAAGTATGTGGACCAATTTTGATGGAAATCATTCTGCAATTTTCCTTGTGTCTACATGAGCTACAATGGCTTATGATTAGTGTGGATGACTGTCTCCTTCCCAAGAATGTTTTGTCTCCACTGGTGGCAGGCTTGCATAATGGAGTACATTTATTTATCGTAAGTAGGGTACTTATGGACAACATCTGGTAGTGTCTCACTATGATAGTCCACGAGGTGGCCGTGCTGAGCGAGAACGACGCCCACCGCATAGTCTGAATCATTTGTCTCAATCTCAAAGGGTTGTTGTAGGTCTGATAGTGAGAGTTCTGGGGTTGAGCACAAGCGCTGCTTCAAATCGTCGAACGCTTGTTGCTAGGACCAACATCACGCAAATTTTTCCTTACCACCACCCCTGGTTATTTGGCTGAGGGCCAATGCAATATGGGAGAATCCCAAAACGAACCTGTGGTAGAAATTGGCAAGGCCCAAGAAGCTTCGAAGGTCAATGAGTGTGGTTGGGGCTGGCCAATCACGGATCACTTGGATCTTGGCTGGATCCACATGTATGCCATCCTGATCAATTATGTAGCCCAGGTAATGGACCTTGTCCATGCCGAAGGAGAATTTTTCCAAGTTGGCATATAGCCTGTGTTGCTGCAGTGTGTGCAGAACCTGCTGAATATGCTACAAGTGTTCAACCCAAGTCTTGCTGTAAATGAGAATGTCATCTAGATACACCACTACAAAAGTATTGGTGAATGGTCGCAGGATATCATTTATCATCCTCATGAAAGTGGCTAGAGCATTTGTCAAACCAAAGGGCATGACCAACCATTCAAAAAAGCCTTCCTTTGACTTGAAGGTGGTTTTCCATACATCTACCTGTTCTATTGAGACTTGGTGGTATCCAGACTTCAGATCAATCTTACTAAAGTATTTGGCCCCTGTGAGTTGATCAAGGATGTCGTTGATTCAGGGAATCGAGTATCGGTTTATGACTATGATTTTATTCAGATCTCAGTAATCAATGTAGAGTCACCAGGTTCCATCTTTCTTCTGTACCAGCATGATTGGGCTCTCGCAAGGTGATGAGCTGGGATAGATGTGTCCCTTGTAGAGTAGTTCTTGGATCTGTCGCTTGATCTCCTCATTCCCTAACAAAGAGTGACGATAGACTGGCCAATTGGGCAGCGGTGCGCTAGGGGTCAAATCAATGGGGTGCTTGACCTGACAGTGCAGAGGTACCTCAGTAGGTGAGGAGAAGATATCTGAGTATTATTCCATGACCTTATCTACTTTCTTCTTCTCTGTGGAGAGGTCGGCCACAAAGACCCTGGATGTGGCTGTGATCTTTTGCTTATTCTGAGAGAGAATCATGAAGAAGTCAAACTTCCTCATCTAAGAGATGACCTTCCTACATTTCTTAGCAGAGATCAAGGAAATAACACTAGGTGGGACTGCCTCAGGTGTCCTGTACAATTTCATGTTCAAAGTAATAATAACACTACTAGGCCTAGAAGGTCAACGGAGGTGGCTCGATGGTAAAGTTGTTCTTGCAATGAAGGCCAGGTCTTGTGCTCAAACCCGATCAAGGACATGCTCTAGTCGCGGAACAAAGCTTAACTGGGCCAAGCCCACATACCTTTTAAGGTTGGCAGAGGCGGCTAGATGGTAATGTTGTTCTTGCAACAAAGGTCAGGTCTTGTGCTCAAACCCGAGCAAGAACGTGGTCTAGTAGTAGAACAAAGATTAACTGGGCCAAGCCCGCTATTGGCACAAGGGCAGACCCATGGTTCAACGCTACAACAATGCACTAACAAAACCCTAACTACCGGCCCTTTCGACAACACCTGTGAAGCAGATGAAGTCTCACCTGAGGTAGAGGCAGGGGTGATTGTAGGACTCAAGTGTTTGCAACCATAGCTGGGATACAGATATGTGATTACACACTTAAAAAAGCACTTAGCATCAATAGTTTACCTAGAATTAACCCTTATCTCACTCCGCAAATAACACATAGCATTGCAGTACATACTTAGATCTAATATGATTAAGAACTTAGCAGCATACAACAGACCAGATCTGGTAGACCAAGCACTTAGCAACTTCATACACATAAAATCTATCATCTATACACATCTAATAAGCACAAAGCATAAGTGAATCTATCTAAACATGTCATATCACTTAGCAAGAGAGGGAAAACACATGTAAGTAACATCACAAAGCATGACACACATATTTACGTGGTTCACCCCCACCCCGGGGCTACGTCCACCAGTGCTTCTTCTCTATTATTGTTGGCCAATCGGTTACAAACACAAAGCCTCAAAACCTACTCCGTGCAGGACCTGAGATTTGTGGAGGTCGCTAGATCCTCCTTTCCCGAGTAGCTCTAAGCATAAAACCTTATTACAATCCGTGCACTCAACACTTACAATACTTGCACTCAGCTCTGCAAGAATATCACACATATCAACTCTTAGCACTAAGCCACTTCTCAAGTGTCCTCCAAAAAAGGTCCCTTCTTACATAGCCTAGAATTCTACTTATACATTACAAAAAGGGGCCTAAACATGGGTAAACCCATGGGCCGACATCCTGGTCCCATTAAAATATCCCCCAAAACCCAAAAAGGACCCAAAAAGGATCCAAAAAGGGGGTCTAGATTCCACGATCTCCGCTTCGCCTTGCGCTCCATCTTTGACAGGCTGTCGAAGTCCCAAAAATGGTCAAATATGACCAAGTGTTCCTCAAAACTTGGTCAAGGGCCAACAAACCCCCAACACTCACTTGTGACTCATCCCAAGTCACTCAGGTCTGGGTAACTTTGCCTCAAAGGTCTCGAGCTTGGCTCGGGCTACTTCAAATTGTCTCTATGCTAGTGCTTCTTGCTCAATGAATTCCTGAATAACTGCTTCACTGATAGGTCCTTCCAGTTGCTACTCGACTATAACAACTACTTGTTCTAGTACTATTCCTTGGCCTTCAATTTATTCAAACAGTAGATAGGCTGCCTCCTGGCTCGGCTGGAGTTTCTGGGTGACTTTCATCACTCTGTTCTGAATGGTAAGAATGAGTTGTTGGGCGGTGCGCTGTTCCTGGGATCTCTTCATCCTCTTGATGGGTGACATGAGCTTGATCTGTGCCTGTACTGTATCTGTGTGCTGCTTTGCTTCTTGGAGTTGGGACTCTAATTTTTTCAACTCTGGGTCTTCGGATAGTTGTTCATATATCCACACACTTCTGCTACTTAACTGTTTGCATTCTACAACAAGCATTTTAATCCTCTTGACTGCACTTTGAGCATTCAATTCTTGTTGGTTGCACACTTCTTGTGGGGTACTTGGTATAGTTTGAAGCTCTAATTCCACGACCCTTTGGTGAAGCTGCTAAATAACTTCATCAAGATTCATCACTTGACGTTCAAAGGGTTCTTCTCTGTTTTGTTCTAAGCCAGCGACAAAGAATAATGCTCAGTTAACTGCTTCTTCCATCCCGATCTACTTCATGAGTAGTTTCTCTTTCTCCTTTTGGATCTTCGCTCTATCTTCTTCAAATTTTTCTTGGAGAGCATCCTTCTCTTGTTGCGTGGCTCGACGTTGTTCTATGATTTCCTCATGTAATTTCTTTAAGGCCTAAGTAACTTGTGATTTTTCTTCCTGTGCGTGTCGAAGGCGTACTTCGACTGTATCAACAATCTTGTGGAGTTGAACTGATTCTTCTCCCACTTCTGTTGTTCCTTCTGGCAGAGGCACAGTAGAGATTGCGCGGCTAGACTGGAGTGCCTGCTGCACCTCTTAGAGCCCAATTTCAATCTTGTTATATATCTACTCTTGCTTCGCTTTCTACTTTTTTGTTATCTCTTCTATGGCTTCATTCATAGTTGCGAGGAGGAAACTGAAGTCATCCAGAGTGAGCGTGGTCTGCATCTTAGTTACAGTTTCTTTAGATTTCTTCCCGGAGGGAGACTTCGAAGGTGACCCTTTTCTCTTCTTTATAACTTTGACTTCGTCTTCTGGTCTCTGTTCAACTTCCTCTAGGTCTTCGCCATTACCTCCTTGATCTGGTGTGACAAAAGTCGTCCTTACAGATCTGCTATCTACATCCTGAACCTCTTCAGGCTTCTTCATCTTCTTTGTCTTACTGGGCCCAGCTGCGTCCTGTGCAACTTCTAGGTTGTTGATGTCTGAAATGTCTGCTGGATCTGCTGCAACAAGGAGGTCCACCAACCATTCCTTGGTGATCTCTTCTAGGTATTCTTCTATCAGCTTATAATGGGACCGAAGCTGTTCCTGGTGCTCATCAGCGCATGGAGTTAGGTATATAAAGTGGCAGTCCAGGCTGAACTTTATCAGAGGTCAGAACCTTTGTAAAGTGTTCGGGGTTATGCGAGTTTCACCCCCTATGGCTGCTTTCAATTGGTTACAATACGTGTGGCAAATGACATTCGATTGCCATTGCTTGTTCATGTTGGTCAAGTACAACAATGTACTAAACTTCACGGCTAGTGGCTCAAAGGGGTCGAGCTCCGGGAAGGTTGCGCCTTCCAGTAGCTCCCATGAAACAAAAGAGATTGGTATTAGAAGCCAACTAAAATGGAATTCATGCCCCTGATCCTGGGCTTCTCTACAGTCAATCTCTAGCTAGTTTACCAAGTACTTCACCCAGTTCATCTGTAGTCCCTTTGCGCATTTTCCTGCGAGGTCAACTACGAATCCTGATACTTGTGTAGGTCGATTCTTACATACCATATTTCCTGTGATCAGTTGACATGTGAGGTGCACTGTGCCACTTTTGATAGAGGCTACCTTGTGTCCTCGTGCACCCTTCTCTTCTTTAATCTTCTATGAAAGAGTGCGATCCGCGGTCTTTCCAGGGTAGTAATCCTGGGGATCCTATTGATCAGTTTCAGATCAACAATTATGCGACATTTTAACCACATGTATCCTCCATGGTAACTTGCTAGCAATAATTTTACACAAGCATTCACATCCTGGTGTCTGCCGAAGTGTGGTATTTTCATAACATTGAGAAAAGTAGATTGCGCGAGGTTCATCGTCCATTGCTGAGGGACGATCTTTGAATTCTTTCTCTTAGTTCTTGTCAAGTACTTATATGGGGTGAGCATGCTGTAAACCTTACAGTCCCCTAGGTTGAAGTCACAAAACTTCAACGCTGTAACCTTGTCTTGATCTGCGTAGTAGGTGCGTACTCCTTTAGGTAGATATGCAGTGACTAGGGTGTATTCAAAGTCTCTAGGGACACTGTCCCTGTTAATCACACCGCTCAGAGGGGGTATGTAAGCTGGTATGATGGATGACAATAACTTCACATTGGCTATGTCATATTTATTCTTAGTTCTCCTTTCTGCGTCAACTCGAGATGTTCCTGCTCGAGAAGTCGACGGGAAGGCTTGCACTCTTCTCATCGATGATGCTTGGACTCAGGTGGACATTCCTCTTTCCAACATGACTCTCTCAGTCATTAAATTGAGAAGGATCTCTGTGACGGATTCCTCAACTGCGGTAAGCTCGTCGAACATACACACTTGGAAAAGATAATCAGGGCACGATGATCTTAGATACTGCACTAGGATGAACAATCTGCTTGCAATGATCACTGTATACAATCACTAGTTTTGCGGGCTTCAAATTTTCAGTTGGAAAAAGTGTTCTTCGGGCACGGTGCGATGAGCTAAATAGGAAATTCATCAACGGTCTGCTTGCAACGGGTATGAAACTTCCATCATCGTAGATATGTCCATTATGGTGAGGTCCAATGGTTTGGCGGTGATCCTTTAATGCTTTTCTATCCGTTCGAGGCAGAAATTGAACGAGTATATCGGTCCAACGACTAGATTGCTTCGCCACGATGAAGTGCCATATGACATTTTTATATCTCAGCGAAGTTTAATTCCTATGATTTTTCCTTTTGCAGTGTTCCACCTGGGATCTCTTGTAACTTTTCAATCTTCGCCTTTTTCTTACTTATTTTTCTAGCCTTCTTCTCGGTAGTCTTCAACTCGATCGGTCTTTTCCCGTTCTGATTCCTATCTTCTCTCGACATAGTCATTTCGCACTACTGAGATTCTTTCTTCAGATCCTAGGGTAATACTCCTTCAACATATGGATTAGGTATTTCAGTCTTCTGTGGTTCCTCTAATTCTCTTATAGCTTCGACGTCCAAGTCCCTGGAGTCCAATATTTTAGATCTGTTCTCTTGTTCTTCCATCAAGTAGGCGATCCTTCTAGTCACAAATTCCATGAGTTCTTGCTTCTTCTGTTCTAGGGCTTCCTTTTTTTATTTTCTCAGATCTTGCCTAACAAATCTGGAAATGGGGCACGGTCCTCAATAAATTTAATAACTTCGAATTATTCCTCTGTCGAAGCTCCATGGGTACTCATAGCTATCTGGGTAATCCTGCCACATAGGGTTACCATTTTTCCTTAAACAACCCTATTTTTCCTAGTGAAGCAACCATAGCAGGCCTTCCCAGGGTTTCCCAAGTGCTTTTTGTCATAATGTTCATCTGTGTTTGCTCATTTAGAGCACAGTCAATGTTGAAGTCTCCTATTCTTACTTCGATTTTCTCCTTTTCTTTGAAGATCTCTGACAAACTGGCATCTTTATGTTCATTCAGGGTTTCTTTCATTTTCAGTAACATAATCTCTGATTCTTTCTGGGGTTTTTCTATAATCTTAGTCTCTTGATCTCCTTCAGGGTTTTCTTGCTCCATATTCATCTTTTCAAGTCTACCAATCATTCTAGGGCAATCCAGTACTTCATGGTCCATAGCCTTACAACAGAGGAAACTAGGTTTTCTCCCAAGGCATTCCTTAGCAACATGTCCTGGTCTTCTGCAACTGTAACAAAGAGTTAATCCTCTCTTTTTCTTCAATGATCCCCAACTTTTCCTGTACTGCGTGCTAGGATCATAATGGCTAGCCTACAAATTTTTTTTTCTAGGATCCTGCATCCACTCGTTAGTCCAAACATTCTTTCTATGCATAGGTATAACATATCTTTCATTATTCTTATCAGATCTATTCATATCAAACATTCTTTCATCTAACAATGCCCTAGTTTTCAAGCTAGGACAAAATTTATCAAGCATACCTAAATTCATGCTTCAGAATTTTTTTTTTCCACTTATTGAGCACAAAGCTTCCAGATCTAAAACCTTTCACTATTCTTACCTTTATCAGAGCACAAAGCTTACAGATCTTACCTCTTTTCTTCAGATCTGGATTCTTTTCTTCAGCACAAAGCTTTGTAGGTTGAGTAGAGTACTGCACATCAGAGCAACAGATCTACGCACATAGTTTCCACAAGTTCAGGATGAATCTTTGCACAAAGATTATTCTTCCTTAGTTCCCAACAATCACAGTTTTAGGTCCCAGCAATGGAACCATTTGTTAGCACAGGGGAAGACCCAGGGTTCAACACTACAACAGTGCACCAACAAAACCCGAACTACCGACCCTTTCGGCAACACCTACGAAGCAGATGAAGTCTCACCTGAGGTAGAGGCAGGGGTGATTGCAGGAACCAGGTGTCTGCAACCTTAGCTGGGATCCAGATCTGTGATTACACACTTAACAAAGCACTTAGAATCAATAGTTCACCTAGAATTAACCCTTATCTCACTCCCTAGATAACACAGAGCATTGCAGTATATACTTAGATCGAAGATGATTTAGCACTTAGCAACATACAATAGACCAGATCTGTTAGATCAAGCACTTAGCAACTTCATACACATCAAATCTATCATCTATACACATCTAATAAGCACAAAGCATAAGTAAATCTATCTAAACATGTCATAGAACTTAGCAAGAGAGGGAAAACACATGTAAGTAGCAACACAAAGCATGACACACATATTTACGTGGTTCACCCCCACCCTGGGGCTACGTCCACCAAATCTTCTTCTCTATTATTGTTGGCCAATCGGTTACAAGCACAGAGTGTCAAAACCTGCTCCGCGCAGGATAAGAGATCTGCGCAGCTCGCTAGATCCTCCTTCCCCGAGTAGCTCTGAGCATAAAACCTTCTTACAATCCGTGCACTCAGCACTTACAATACTTGCACTCAGCTCTACAAGCATATCACACAGATCATATCTTAGAACTAAGCAACTTCTCAAGTGTCCTCCAAAAAAGGTCCCTTCTTACATAGCCTAGAATTCTACTTATACATTACAAAAAGGGGCCTAAACATGGGTAAACCCATGGGCTGACATCCTGGTCCCGTTACATTATTCCCAAAAACCCAAAAAGGACCCAAAAAGGGGGTCTAGCTTCCACGATCTCCGCTTCGCCTTGCGCTCCATCTTTGACATGCTGTCGAAGTTCCAAAAATGGTCAAATATGACCAAGTGTTCCTCAAAACTTGGTCAAGGGCCAACACCTGCACACCTTTCAAGGTCAGCGGAGGCGTCTAGACAGTAAATTAGTTCTTGCAACAAAGGTTAGGTCTTGTGCTCAAACTCGAGCAAGGCTGTGGTCTAGTCGCGGAACAAATCTTAACTGGGCCAAGCCCGCATACCTTTAAGGTCGGCGGAGGCAGTTGGATGGTAAAGTCATTCTTGCAACAAAGGTCAGGTCTTGTACTCAAACCCGAGCAAGAATGAGGTCAATTCATGGAACAAATCTTAATTGGGCCAAGCCCGCATACCTTTTAAGGTCGGTGTAGGTGACTGGATGGTAAAGTTGTTCTTGCAACAAAGGTCAGTTCTTGTGCTCAAACCCAAGGAAGGATGTGGTCTAGTCGCAGAACAAAGCTTAACTGGGCCAAGCCCGCATACCTTTAAGGTTGGCAGAGGTGGCTGGATGGTAAAGTCATTCTTGCAATGAAGGTCAGGTCCTATGCTCAAACCCGAGCAAGGAAGTGGTCTAGTCACAACACAAAGCTTAACTGGGCCAAGCTCGCATACCTTTTAAGGTCGGTGGAGGTGGTTGGATGGTAAAGTCGTTCTTGCAACGAAGGTCAGGTCTTATAATCAAACCTGAGCAAGGATGTGGTCTAATCATGGAAAAAAGATTAACTGGGCCAAGGCCGCATACCTTTTGTCCCGTAGCGGTGTGGTCTAGTGGCCAGAGGATGTACTATTAAGGCGTTCATGCTGTTAAACAAGTCACAAGTTCAAACCTCATCTTATCTAGAGGCTAGGCTTGTAGGCAGTGTGGTTCTCCCTAGGGGTTATAAGGCAGTCGACAGGGATTCAACCACGTTTCATGCGACAACCAAATACCGCCGTCGTTACCGATTCCCCTAGATACAAAAAGAAAAAAAAAACACTACGAGGCCTAGACTCATATATAGCATGATGTTTCCATAAATAAGGTTGGCCCAAAATAACATCACAAAATTCTATAGGGGAAACATCACACAATACCTCATCTTTGAAGGGCTTGATGTCGTATGACAGTCAACACTGTTGGTTGACATGGAGATCGCTTCCTTGGAGGAGCCATCCAATGGTGTAGGGTTGTGGGTGCGACGTTGTTGACAGGGCCAACTACTTGATGACCTCTGCTGAGATGAGGTTCTTCTGGCTACTGCTATCAACGATGAAGTGCAACGGGGTGCCTTTTACCCACATCTGTGAATGGAAGAGGCATTATCCTTCTTCTGGCTCATCTGGTTCACCAGGATGGAGCTTGGTGGTAGCAATGGTGGCACTGGGTTCTGTGTCAATGATCTGTCTTCCCCTTTCTGGTTCTGGATCAGAGTCTGAACCCACATTTGATTCATAGGCTTTCACTTTCGCCACCAACGTCTTCTTTGAGCAGAAGTCAACAGTGTTATGCTAAGGGCTCTTATGGAAGTCACACCACTTCCTGGTATCTTTCTTTGTCTTTCCGGTGTCCTTCTTTGCTTGCGGCTGGGACTGGCTGTCCTGATACTGTCCGTCTTTGCTCTATCCTTTTTTCTATGGCTTGGGGCTGCCCTTTCCTATCTTTTGTTGTGAGGGGTTCCTAGGCCCAAATTGCCGCGTCTTTTGTTTGAGCTTCTGCTCAATTTTGAATGCATATCGGTAGGCCGCGCCCAAGGATGACATGTCAAAAAATTTCATTTTGGTCAGGATGTATCTATGCAGAGTGTTGTGATACTTGAGCACCACATGTCACTCTGAATCTTTGATACCCATCTTGGTGCGCAAGGTATGAAAGATATTTGTGAAATCTGGCATTGCTTGGTCTCTTTCTTGTCGCAGTGTGGTACATTTGGTATACAAGTCATCGTGACTTCCGATAGGGTAGTATTGTTCCTTATTAGCATCCCTGAAGGATTCCTAGGTGGTCGTGACTGTAAATAGTGAGGGTTCCTCTATTTCCTTTTGCTGACAGAAAGTTTCCCACCAATCTTTGACTTGGGGAACGACTTTGAGGACCGCAAAGTAATATTTTCTCTATTTGAAAAGTTATGGACATAAAAATACCCTTCTAGTAGATTCAACCACTTGTCTACCACATCTAAATCTATCTGACCTTCAAATACAAGAATATCAAATTTTATTTGTACGTTGAAGGGGGTGGCACCTCCGCTCAAAAAAGATGCCTCGCCTGTTGGTAGTCGCCGAAGGATTTGCGCGAAACTATCCATCATATCATTCCTTTGTTGCGTGAGGGATTCCTCAATCAAAAATTTGAAAGGATCTCCAGTCCCATCATATTTATTTTCTCCTTCCATGAGAGGTCACTTGGGTGTGAGAGATTTTTTCCTCAAGAGAAACAAGCTTCAGACCCAACTCTTTGTACTCCAACCTCGTTGGGGACATGCATTAAGATGACAAGGAGTAGACCACTCTGATACAACTGATCCAGATTTTATGAGCATAACTAAATGACTACAGATTATTAACACGCACTTAACACAAAATAACAAAGATACAATAAAACTGGTTTTCTATTCAATAAAGAAATAAGCTGAAATTGTAAAATGCAACGG
>JASDQU010106734.1:100972-121207 GCA_032191745.1 Picea mariana | reverse complement strand
GGCGTGTATGTATATGTTTTTGGATATGTAAGAATACGTTAATTTTATAATAACATGATTTTCTTTTTATAATAAATAAATTTGTAATGAATTTAATATTTTTTAAATTAAAATTAGAATTACATTATGATGATTCAAATTATGTGTATGATGAAATGATTTTTTTTTATAAATTTTCATCAATTTTAAATTTAAATTAGTTAGAATTTTAAAATTAAATAATTAATATAACTGTTATTAGATTTAATTTAGGATAATGATTAGATGGATGTTCAGAGTGTGCTTCTTATGGAGAGTTTTTGGATACTTTGTGTTAGGGTGGTCCCCGAGGTGTACGATATTAGGTGACAAAGTGTACTCTTAAGGTACTTAGTGATTTTAAAGTTGATGATTTTGACAACGCTTGAGTCACAGTTTCTTAACAACAAGTTAATCACGAATAAACTAGCAAACAAAAAAAATTATATATATAAAATTTAATTTTGTAATAACATGATTTTTTTTTATAATAAATAAATTTATAGTAAATTCAATAAAAAAAAATTAATTAATTAAAATTAGAATTACATTATAATATTCAAATTATTGAAATGATGTTTTTTTTAAATTTCACCAATTTTAAATTTAAATTAATTAAAAATTTAAATCTATAAAAACTTTAATTTATATCATCAAATTCTAATAACTAAAAATGAACTTCTACACATATCAATATTTTTTTAAATTTCACCAATTTTAAATTTTAAATAATTAAAATTTTAAATCTATAAAAACTTTAATTTATATTATCAAATTCTAATACTAAAAAAARAAACTTCTACACATATCAATATAACAATATAAGTAGAATAATTTTTTATAAATTTCCATCAACTTTGATAATTTAAATATTCTTATTTATAATTTTTTAATTAAAAATTTATAAAATTAATAATACTAACAATCCCCTAATAGTAAATCTGAACACACTAACCTCAAAGCTAGTTGAAAGAACAACTCTATGCTGCGCTTGCTTTGTGATGAAGACACGTAAGCATTGCGCGTGTAGAGGAAGAAACATACAATTACAAATATTTTGGATGTAAAAGGTATCCCATGGACATTAAAAGAATATGCTTTGTGGCATGATTAGCAACGGTTTAATATGATGTCATGCTTTCAAAGGGAAAGAAAACCCGTTGAAAATACTCATCAACTTTAGCTACCCTAGAATCTTCTTTCCTTTGTTTATTAGTCATCTGCTCTGTATCCTTTGGGGCAATTCCCATGATTGGATGCAATTAACTAAATCTAAGTAGGTTGTTGATCCATGCTGCCCACTATCATGAAAAGTTTAGACATCTCATATATAATTGTGGGAATCCACCCTATATAATTGTGGGAATCCACCCTGTAAACACATCACACATAGCTGGGAACGATTAGCGATTATGCAGGGAAATAATGAGGCACCCACTTCTTTAAAATCTACTTTGCATCTTAGATTTGCCAGAGGGCAACGCCCAGTCACTTCTAGGCACGAGGGATTGAGAACCTGGAAGGAAATTTAAAGAACCTCGAGGCACAAAGGATTGAGGATTGGTGGAGGGGACTTCATAGGGTTGAGAGCCTCCTTGGAAGAAATGATATTAATTTGTCATTATCCTAAGGATCGAGAATTGATGAGAGGGCTTCATAGGATTGAGAAACTCCCTACATTAGTTTGCCATTATTGAGAGCTGGTGAGAGGGCTTCGGGCTTCATAGGATTGGGAGCCTCCCTATGAGAAATGACATTAATTTATCATTATCTTATGTTAAGAGATGGTGGGGGTCACTGGACAATGTGAAAGACTCCTTTCTCAATACTCCATTTCAACTTTTGAGGTATGGAAAAAAAAAAGTGCATAGGTGGCACGTATCTTGGATTTTGCCTGCTCATAGATGCCAATTTGGGTTCACATAGCACAAATAACCAACACGAGAGCAAAGCATGGATTAAGAAAATAAAACAACAAAGTATGTCATTTTCTTCCCTGGCCCAGAGTTAACTCTGGGCCACACAGAGGATCGATGGGGAATTTGATGCACTGTTGGGAGTGTAGAGTCCATCCCTGCATGATATGGAAGAGGCACCAACAACGGTTCCTCTGTATCACATTTTGCAAACATTTATGGGGCCCTCTCATCATTATCCAAAATTCCCCTTCCAAGTGTTGAAGGGTTAAAGTGTTGCTAAAGGTTAGCCTTTTTTTTCTTTCAATTTTATTAAAGTATTAATATAAAATTTTATTAGAAGTGTAGTTAATTATAATTTTATTAAAGTATTAATATAAAATTTTATTAGAAGTGTAGTTAATTATAAGGAAAAAAAAATTTCTTGTAGATATTATTTAGGATGAAGTTGTTTTTAAATTTTACAGTATGATTTAAAATTATTTATGATTAGTTAAGAATTTGTTTTTTTATGTAATGAAATAGGTTAACAACCCAAGACTTAAAGGTATCTAGTAAGAGTGAAAGTCTGTACTTTTAAGGACCATCAACATATCATTTGTGGTGTGGTTTTTCTTAAATAATGACGATGAGTCAGCTTGCATTCGTAGATCGCAACGAGTGATGATTATCCTCACTATCAATAAACAATTGAGTTATGATAGGTTTTGCCACCTTCGAAAAAAATAAATAAATAAAAGTGTAGTTGGGTAGCAAAGTGAGGAGTAAGTTAATAAGTTCATAAACTCAACCTCTTTTTCGTTGAATTTCGTCTCCAAATCTGGTAGGAATTTTCCTAGAAGTTATAGTTCTACTTCATTAATGAAAACTTTGACCACGGAAATTTTCCCATGAGGGTTTAGGCCCATTTAAAGACATCCCAGAAAATCAAAATTTTGAGAAAATAAGTAAATCAAAGTGAAACTTTGCCTCACCGAAACCAAAAAAGGAAAAGAAGAAAAAAAAATTCTATCCACATTTAAAAAACAAAAAACAAGAACGGATAAGTATTTTGTACTAAAAAAACTTGCAACCTCATTGGTCAGCGTTGTAATACAAAAATATTCTATCTAGAATAACATAGTTCAAAAGTTGAGCTAGATAATGAAGTAAAGTCTTACAAAATTAAAAAAGATTCTTTGCAAATGATATCTAGAAGCTTATGCTAGTAGAGATTCAAAAGAAAACACCTGAAAACAATCCTAATTTGCAAAACATTAAGAAATTATGACTTAATGAAACATATGATTACAACGTCCATCAACTTGTCCAACGTAAGTAGGTTGGGAATCTTGAGCTTCCATCTCCACATCTTCACATATTTGATACATGGTATGCTCTTCTTTGAATCCACCCAAACCAAAACCCACTAACAGTCCAATATTTGATGCAACAGATTGAGAGGTACTCGCCTGAAGGGAAACCAAGTGTTTTAACATTTGACACTTCGTCTCCAATTCCTGAATTTGCTTGCCTTGTTGTAAATTCAATTCCATTATTAAAACAATTTCCTTGTTGTGAGCTTCATCATGATTTTGCAGTTTAAAAGTAACATAAAACAAGGAGGCTATGTTATCAGAGATGAGATTCTCATGTCTCCTTTGAATCCTTTGAATTTCCAAAATATCCCTACGTATGTTTGATGCAGGAGCGAAATCCCCCAAGTAAAAATTGAAACTTCGCGAACCTTCCAGAAGGTAGACATGACTAAGAGGATGAGATTTCCTCATACTTGATTAGATTTGTTTTGTAATTGTTGTGTTAAGCAGATTGTTAACATATTTTGAGGGATTACCAAGCGATATTAGCGATTTTGTTGAGAGTAGATCGGATTTGATATCATGATCCAATCCTTGTATTGTTTTCTATATATATGTAAGCATGTGTGTTTAGATAAAAGGGAACACAATGTAAGATTACGCGTCGAGAGGGCGACCCGACCCATAGAGGCCATAGTGTAATGCAACTCGATGCAATAGAGATTGTGTATTTGTTGTATATATGTGTGTTTTTTTGTTATGTGTTTAAATCATGAATACTGTGCGATTGCGTAAACCCATGTATCATTGAATTAGAATGTGAAGATTGAGAGATGAATCCTTGTTCCAGGTCGGAGAGATGGAAACCACCGATCAAAGATACAGTTATGAAACACTTCGAAAGTGTCATATTCCAGCAAGGAAAGTGATCGACCGTCGATCACTGAAAGGATCGACGACGATCCAACATTAAGATGATATCTTGGAGAGAGTTTAATGCCGAGGTGACAAAGGAATAAAGAGGGACGAACCCTTATTGTGGATGGACAAGGTGATTACCATGGAGTTCATCGACTCAAAACATGTCGATGGAAATTTGCTGGCAGAGTTCATTCCTTGCCTCGTTCTTTTGTTGCCACCGTAGTCATAGTCTTGCATGTCGATACTGTAGTGAAGTGAGGATCTGGTTAGCCAAGGTTTTATAACCAATTCCATGCATGATTGGAATAAGCGCTTGGCATTTAAATGGTATAAGGTTCGAGCCACGAAATTGTTGATGATGAGAGTGAAGTTCCTATGAACTTCACAGGAGTCGAGACTATAGAAGAATGTCATTTATAATCTAGGCTGCCAAATAAAGGAGGGTCATCTACGTTGTTGCTGCTACGGACTCGTTACAATCCACGAGTAGGCCAAATAACCCACATGCCCAAGGATCAAAATTAATGATCCTCGGGACCCCATAGTTGGTCTTCATCAAGTGGTATCAAAGCAGGAAAAGATGTCTCTACGTGAAGTGGGTAGATGCGAAAGCCTATAGCAAAGGAGTGCTCAAAAGGTTCCAGAGGAGAGAGAACCTATAATACTAAAAGGCCATAGCTCGGGAGGAAGCTTGGTGAGGTATTGGGTAGCAGGTGCAGAGGCTTGCTATAGAGGCTTGGTTGCAACTCACTATTGAGCATGAGGAGAAGCTCGATGCTAAGGTAAACTGATGCAGGAGGACCAGAGAGTGAAGATGGAAACAGTAATGAAGACACATGATCAAGAGATCATGAAATTTTTTAACCCTGGGAGTCTGATGCAGGAGCGAAATCCCCCAAGTAAAAGTTGAAACTTTGTGAACCTTCTAGAAGGTAGATGTGACTAAGAGGATGAGAGTTCCTCATACTTGATTAGATTTGTTTTGTAATTGTTGTGTTAAGCATATTGTTAACAAATTTTGAGGGATTACTAAGTGATATTAGTGATTTTTTTGAGAGTAGATTAGATCTGATATCATGATCCAATCCTTGTATTGTTTTCTATATATGTAAGCCTACGTGCTTAGATAAAAGGGAACACATTGTAAGATTAGGAGCCAAGAGGATGACCTGACCCATAGAGGCCATAGTGTAATCGAGCTCGATGGAATAAAGATTGTGTGTTTGATGTATATTTATGTGTTTTTTTTGTGATGTGTTTAAATCATGAATATTGCATGATTGCATAAACCCATGTATTGTTGAATTAGAATGTGAGGATCGAGAGATGAATCCTTGTTGTAGGTTGGAGAGATGGAAACCACCGATCAGAGATACAGTTATGGAACACTCCGAAAGTGTCATATTCCAACGAGGAAAGTGATTGACCATCAATCACTAAAAGGATCAATGACGATCCAATGTTAAGACAATATATTGGAGAGAGTTTAACGCCGAGGCAACAAAGGAATAAAGAGGGACGAACCCGTATTGTGGATGGCCGAGGTGATTAGCATGGAGTCCATCCACTCAAAACATGTCGATGAAAATTTGTTGGCAGAGTTCGTTCCCTGCCTCGTTCTTTTGTTGCCACTGTAGTCGTAGTCTTGCACGCCAATATTGTAGTGAAGTGAGGATATGGTTAGCCAAGGTTTTATAACCAATTCCACACATGATTGGAATAAGTGCTTGTCATTTAAATGGTACAAGGTTTGAGCCACGAAATCGATGATGATGGGAGTGAAGTTCCTATGAACTTCACAGGAGCCGAGACTGGAGAAGAACATCATTTATAATCCAGGATTCCAAATAGAGGAGGGTCGTCTACGTTGTTGTTGCTATGGACTCGTTATAGTCCACGCGTGGGCCAGATTACCCATAGGCCCAACAATCGAAATTAATGATCCTTGGGACCCCGAAATTGGTCTTCATCAATGTTGTTCCCTTGATAGGGAAAATTCCCAGAATTATCCATCAAGTCCAAACACTAAGAATTCTTTCCCATAATCCTATCCCTGTAAGAGGTCAAACAAACAAAAGGGAAAGGCACTACAAAACATTCAAGAAACAAGGGCACACAAATTGTCATATCTTCCAAAACCCAAAAAGGGTACAAGAGCACCAAACTCAAAGGCCCAAATAAATCCTTCACAAGCCCAAGCCACCTAAAAATAGATATCCCCAAACCCAAAGTAAAACCATAAGACACCTCCAAATCAGGGAAATAGTCAGATAATCTAGAAGGGAAAGAGCTAGAGCAACCAAAAACTTACTAGGAAATAAGAAGACAAAGTGAGAAAAGAGCTTGACGATATAGACAAACCCAACAAGTTTGCTAGGCAAATGAGACCGCAACAACCAAACCCCATCATGGAGTCTCCCATTATCCCAAGTGCAATATGTTTAATGCCTTCACACACTTCAAAAACCAAGATCAAAGCTATGAAAATTAAGTGCAATATAACTCATTTATGCAATCCATTGATGGTTGATCATGTGTATTAATTTCACTCTTCCTCGAGATTTGATGCATGGATATCATATACAGAGTTATGATGGCCAATAATATACTTAGGGAATTGGTTTTAGTGACAACCCCTTTTTGCATCTAAAAGACTCCTTCTGCTAAGCAAGAGGTTGAGTTTGCCAATTGATCTACTTACTTATTGTTCACCATTAAAACAACAAGAATTCCAAGGATTCAAATCTTCCAAGTTCTTTTTGGATTCTTTTTATGATTCAAACTAATTTCCCATCTTTTGATGTAGATGACTTATGCATGAGCTTTATAATTATAGTCGAGTCTCCTAAAATTAAGATGCTTTTGCTTCGCATAGAGTCAAATTACTTTACCTCTTGGAATAAAGTAAGTACCTCTAAGTTTATCCACTTTTTAACTCACTCCATAAAGTGAAGCTCTTTTTAGATTCTAATTAAAATAAAAAATTTCTCAAAGCATATTTTATTTAGTGAAAGTCGTATTTTTTTTTCTTTTGTGAATCGTTTTAAATAATTAAATTTAAGAAGATATACCGTCATTCACAATTATTTCATTAACTGATTGTTTTTCTTATTATATTATAGTGTTGTAAGTTGACTAAATTGTTTTTAAATATTTTTCAGATTGAAGAAGTGCATACTGGTCTAGTGATGATAATATAAAGTATTTTATAAGAAAAAGTAAAACCAAAATTGTTATGGCCATTTTCAAGGAGCAACAATAGAAATGTGTTGAAAATAGAATTCAAATCATGATAATTTTTATTTTTATTTATTTATTTATTTCTGAAATTAAATGTGTGTAGTATTTAATATTCAATTAATTCACTATGACATATCTCGTGAGTATCTTTCATTAATGACCAATTTCTTATGAGATTCAATAGTCCACTTGATACTTATTACATAAATTAATGCTCAGAAAAATAAAAAGATGAGATTAAATCTAGAAAAAATAAGTTGTATAGCATCAAGCATCACCTCTCTGAAACTTACACCCACTAACTAAAACTTCTCAAAAAGATTACCCATCCTAAAATGATTATGGTTCAAATGCACTTAGCCTTAATTTATTTTTAGAACTCTTAGAACATACCAACAAAGATTACCCATCCTAATATGATTATGGTTCAAATGCACTTAGCCTTAATTTCTTTTTAGAACTCTTAGAACATACCAACATGGACTTTCTTAGATGGTAAAGCTAGGGAATTTCATAACCCACCAAGGTTCAAATTTCCTAAACACATCTTGTTGATTGAAGACTCGTTTTGTCTATACAAAAGGGTTTGTCTCAAGTAATTGAAGCGAGGTACAAGTAGGCCCATAACATGTTTTTTCTAGAATCTCCTCAATAAACCACTGGACCGATTGAAAACTCGTTTTATTTATACAAAAAAGCTTGTCTCAAGTAGTTAAAGCGAGATCCAAGTATGACCATGACATATTCTTCTAGAATCTCCTCAATGAACTAGTGGACCATAACTCAACCCAACCCAAAGCCTTAGGCACAACACACTCTCTCTGCCCAAAACCTTGAAATAACAATAACGACATGGAAGAACCATGAAATGTTCTAGTAATACCTCATCCCTCATCGCCAAACCACTAAACCATAGTTTAACACCCACAAAGCTTATGGCTAGCCCTAATCACCATGCACACTTTTTACTTGAAACCTTGAAATGACAAGTGGGAACCATGAAATGACAAGTTAGACAAGTGGGAACCGTGAAATGACAAATAAGACAAACAACCATAACATTTTCAAGATCCCGAACATAAGACTCTCACTTCAAGCATGGTGCTTAGCGTTTTCCCAAAGCTTACCCCAAGGGGCCAAGAGGTCCATTAAGACAAATATTTTTAATTAAAAAAAATACTATTTTAAAATGCCAGCGGTGAGCCCGGGCGGGCAGAATGATTACGGGCAGGGCAGAGGTGTGAGTCAGGTTAAGGCAGGCGGCGGCCTCTGACGGCACGTCAGAGGACTGTAACGTAACGGCGTTGGGGGCAGTGAGGAGGTGAATAAAAAGTGGCAGGGAGCCGCCCCGGCAGACGGCGTTAACGCTGCTGCAGTCAGTCGCTGTCGGCAGGACTCCCTGCGGTCTGTACTCCAGTCGGGAAATCCCCCACCCTCTCGTCGCCTTACCCACCGGCTTTCCTAACCCTAACCCCCGGTGATCTTAACCCAACCGAGATGTCACTGCTGTCAATATGGAGGCCTGACCCCGCGGTTAGCTTGGATGTTTGTACTAGAGCACACGCCATGCAAGCAAGGCCAAGCAGGTAGGAACAACAACAACGAGGAGTGAGCAGTTTGGGGAAAAGCTGTATTGGGTCATCGGAATTTAGAGGCCAGAAGAAGCTCTGTGGCAGTTTTGGGCCGGATCTGCTAGGGTTTTCGGGTAGGGGGACGGTATATCTTTCTGGGGATTTGGGGGTTCGTAGCACGAGATTCTGGTGTTGTAGGAGAGATTTGTGGCTGGTGTTCTCAAGTGGTTTGGCGCTGGTTTTCGGTGTGGGGCTCAGTGTTTTTTGGGTTCCGATGGGTGTGGTTTGCATGATGGGGAAAGGGAGAGAGTGGGCGGAGGAACGTGTGACGGAGCTGTGAAGAATATTTACTGATATACCCATTACGCAATAGGTACTCATCATTCCTACTCCGTGCCATTTCGCCCCCTTCGGTTTTTGTTGGTTTTTTTTCTCCCACAGGCCCTTTGTGTGAAGACCCAAACGGGGTTCGTGCATTTTGCCCTTGCCAAGGGCTTTCTCAGGGTCTAGGGGAACACTGGTGGTGTCTTTTTATAGGATCTTTGGTAGGTCGGTATTGTTGCAGATCTTCTCTACATGGGTTTGGGGGAAACCAGGTATACCAACATTGTGCTTGAGCTTTAGCATAATATCAGGATATCATGGTTTATGCAGATAGCTTCAGAAATTTCTCTGGCAGGCTGCCTCATAATAGTTCTGTGGGTAACTATTCAACTTTACCCAATGAGGGTGCGGGAACTCCTCAGTCTCTAATGCCTTCCCAAAGTTCAAATTCAACGCAGAATTCTTTCTCTGGAGGGATTGGGACTGGTAAGTCTGTGCTCACCTCTGCTGTAGTTTCATTTGGGTACAAGGTTTGATGTTGTATACTAGGCGTTCTGGTCCTATAAAGTCAACCAGCAGCTTGCAGTTAGATATATGCGTTCTTTATACAAGAAATTGAGAGCCCATTTCTGCATTTTATCCTATCTTACTCACAGGTCTACTATGAGAAATGCAAAATCTTATCCCATCAGTGATGTTTTCCCTTTTTCTCTACCCTGCGTGTGGATTTTTACTCGAAATCCACTAACTGGCTGCCATAACTATGAATCCCCCCCCTCTTCCCCTCCCATAACTATGTATTTCCTGGTGTAAGAAGTTCACAACCCATTGGCATCAGGGTTACTTGAACGATTTTCCATCCCTATAGTTTTTACTTTCTTGCCGGGCGAGTTACCATCATTTACCCATGATCCATCTCTAACTATGAATTTCCTAGTTCGAGAAGTTCGTAACCCATTGGCGTTAAGCCTACTTGAACGATTTATTATCCCATGTGCATTGAGTCTATTATTTCACTTCCTTGCTGGGCGAGTTGCTATCATTTAATCATGACCCATCATAGTAAACCTATTTTTATAGCCCTGATGGATTAGCTAGGAGGACTCTGAATTCCTGTAATTATCCAATTGTTCTACACCCCCCCCCCACAACGGGATTTGGATATGAGAAACATAATAATATCTGAAATATGCCCCACTTTATAGTGCTCTATTCATGGATTTCTACCATTGATTTAGCCCAAGAAATTGAGCAGGCAGTTCCAACAAAATTTGCAGCCATGCCTTTGGGTTTATTACCGGAAATCTGAACTCCACTCACGGAAGTTCCGTCTTTCGGTACCATTGAAAATCCAAGAGCCTGTTATTTTATGTTTTCTTCTGTGAAACTCACTTGAAAACACCTGTCTACTTGAGTGAAGGCTTTTTTTTTCGAACTGAGACACGACTTGCATTTAAGAGTACTGTACTGTAGTTAGTATGGGGTTTAATACATGTGCGTGTTTGTGGCAGATGCTAGTGATGCTCTCTATGAAGAGCTATGGCATGCATGTGCTGGTCCACTTGTTACTTTGCCTCGTCTTGGGGAGAGAGCTTTTTACTTTCCTCAAGGCCATATGGAGCAGGTATGGTGAAATTAATGGAAATGTTTATATGTGTTTCAGGGTAACATCTTAAATTGCTTAGGGTTTTGTCAATGTATTGCCAGTGGATATTTCAACAATCTGAAGAATATTTATTGATTTTGTGTACACCATAATAGGTTGAAGCATCAACAAACCAAGGGGTTGATCAGCATATGCCACTCTATGATCTACCTTCTAAGATTCTTTGTCGTGTAATCAATGTGCAATTTCGGGTAATTTAACTGTTCTTGCAGTGCTCATTTCCTTTTATAACAATATTTCAGTATTTTTGCGTTATTGTCAGTGAAAAAATTACTCTAAAACCAACAAAATACAGTTGTCTTCTTTAGTTGCATTCTTTCATTTATAGAAAGGCCAAAGTTACATTGCTCTTGTATCCCTTTGCAGGCTGAACCTGAGACAGATGAAGTATTTGCGCAGATCACTTTATTGCCAGAGGCGGATGTACGTCCTTATTTCAGTATCTGGAATGCTATCCTACTAATGTGCATATTTACTGATGAAAAGTTTTGATATTCTGACCTTTGGTTTAATGTTGCAGCAAAATGAGTCCTCTCATGACTCCGGGACCACCCCTCCACAGCCTCGTAAGAGTAATGTACATTCATTTTGTAAAACACTTACTGCTTCCGATACAAGCACTCACGGAGGGTTTTCTGTTCTAAGAAGGCATGCTGATGAATGTCTTCCACCTCTGGTTCGTTTTCAGATACATACCTATTGCTGAATGCACATTTTGCTTTCATTCAGATACAAAGTGAGTCGTTGTATCCATCTGCCATTGTTTATGTGGAGGAATTGACATTCAGTCCTTGTTGGTCTGCAGGACATGAGTCAGCAACCTCCTTCGCAAGAGCTGGCAGCCAGAGATCTGCATGGAATGGAATGGCGATTCCGCCATATATTTAGAGGTGCATGTTTCATCATATTAGTTGATTGGCAGTCTTTTAGTTGTCAATTATTTGGGTAATCATAAAAGTCGATACTTTATCTAAATCTTGTCAGTATTATATTGCAGGCCAACCACGGAGGCATTTGCTAACCACTGGGTGGAGTGTTTTTGTCAGCTCAAAGAGGCTGGTAGCAGGAGATGCTTTCATATTCTTGAGGTTTTCTACTCCAAGCCCTCCGTGAGCATCACTTGTTATCTTCTGTTGATGCATAGACTTGAAACTCATGAACAAAATGCTATTTCAGGGGTGAAAGTGGAGAACTGCGTGTTGGAGTTAGGCGTGCTATGCGTCAGCAGACTAACATGCCATCATCGGTTTTATCTAGTCACAGCATGCATCTTGGTGTCATTGCAACTGCATCGCATGCTGTTTCAACGCGGACTATTTTTACTGTTTATTACAAACCCAGGTATGCTGTTTGAAAATTATATTTGATTATGTTATATTACTGCAGTTGTCTTCGTTGGGCATTTGCTAGCTAGGCCACGTGGAATATTAATCTGTTCAAGTGCCTTTCATAATTCAGAGGTATAATTATTCTGCTGATATTTTTTATAAACAATCCGGTGAGAATTAATCTTGAAAATCATTGATCTTGTCATGAGATAATAAGAGGGTAGATGTACTCCGGCTTTTAAGAGCTGATGAGTCTATATTGCTAAATACTTACATGATGGGTATTTTCTTTCATCATAAACTTCTAGTCTGTTCTTTTGTGGAGTTTTATGAGAAGATATTATTTATAACATCATATTCTGCTGTTGCATATTTTTTATTTGGCTTGCCTGTAAGATATTAATGGCCCTTTTCTGCAGGACAAGTCCGTCAGAGTTTATCGTCCCTTACGATAAATACATGGAGGCAGTGAATAGCAATCTCTCTGTTGGCATGAGGTTCAAGATGCGTTTTGAAGGAGAGGAGTCTCCAGAGCGGAGGTATTTCAATGTATAATCATGATAAATTGTAGGAATAGACAGGAACAACTATCATGCATGAAGTGCATTATGCATAAGTGCGTTATGCATTAAAGTAATTCTTTGTATATTATACAGGTTTACTGGTACAATTACTGGCATAGGTGAGGTTGATAATGTGAGATGGCCGGATTCAAAGTGGAGATCCCTTAAGGTACTCCAGTTGCTGAGCTATTTGTGTGCCATTTTGGTGATTTCTTACTGTGCACCATTTGTTCAGTGTATTGTTTGAAGGTCTTTTGCTTTATTTTGCATCCAACACTCGCGACATGTTTGCTCTCTCTATATTGATTGTTTGGTTAATTCATTCAGGTCCAGTGGGATGAAACATCGGTGGTCCCTCGACCAGAAAGGGTTTCACCATGGGAAATTGAGACATTTGTAGCATCATCTGCAGCACTTAATCCTTTGCCAGCACCAAGGACTAAGAAGCCTCGCCCCAATTTGGTGTCCTCATCTCAGGAGTTAATGATGCTCGGTACCTTTTTCCTGTTTCTTTTGATGAATGCTGGATAAAAGAGCATGTAGTGGCATCCATGATGGGAGATTAAGTGGGTAATGGCATCCATTATGTGAGATTAACTGTGGTTTTTATTTTGCTTATTCAGGAGGGTCAAACAAAACTGCAGCGGATTCTTCACAGGTACATAGATTTCCAAGGGTCTTGCAAGGTCAAGAAATGAGGACCTTTGGAGGATCCTTGGGTGACAGAGAGGTGGAGATCGCTCAAAAGCCACTGATATGGGGATCTAGTGTGGATGATATCAAGCAAGATAGTGTTGGTTCTCGTGGAAGGCTGCCTTCAGAATACTGGGCGTCTCAGTGCAGGCAGGATACAGTCTATTCAGACCACTATTCTGGAATTCAAGGTGCTAGAGATACGCAACAATTATGTGGCCCAACAGCATGTCAGAACATGGAAATGTTCCAACGATTGAAATTGCCTCCAAAGCAGTTTCAGGATGAAGAGACTGGTATAATAGATCGGTCAGGAACTAAATTACAACTCTCAAGTCCATGGCCATTCATGCGTTCTGACAATCCACATGAATTGACTGAGTCTGATTTAAAGCTCTCTGTGACATCTAATCCATCTCATAAGCAGGCAGGATTGGGAAAATGGAGTGGTTTGGATCCTCCCCCACTTCTTTCTGATGTCGGATCCAAAGAATCACAAGGAAACTGGTTTGTGTCATTAATCTCACCATCTCAGGCAGATTTTTCTGGAACACATGCTCCCGGAAAGCTGGAAAGAAATACTACTAGAAGCATTGGAACTGGCAACACGGGAATGGCTGTGCAGCAGCCTAATCTCCTGTCCCGGGAAATGCTGGAAGAGAAGGGAGTATTATCTGGTACACGATCTGCAGATTGCAAGTTGTTTGGTTTTCACTTGATTGAAAATTCAGTTGTTGGTGAACCCTCAACATTGAGAGGCTTAGCAGCTGGAGAGGATATACATGTTTCAGTTCCTAATATAACAGTACATGAGCCCCAGTCTTCAGAATCAGATCAACACTCGGAACCATCGAGTATAGCCAAAATGGATATGCCAGCCGCAATCATTGATGAAGAAAAAAGTTCTCAAAAATCATCCAAAGAAACTCATAACAGACCTCAAAGTAACTCTACGAGGAGTTGCACAAAGGTAAATATTTGGTTAAGATATGGTGCTGTATTTTGTGCTTTTAGAATCCAAAATAACTGCTTCTACAAAAGTCATGTATTTGTAAACAAGTATAATATATGAGCTCTGTTTTCTGTATTTCAATCCAGGTCCACAAACAGGGTAGTGCTCTTGGTAGGGCTGTTGATCTTACTAAATTTGAAGGGTATACGGAACTCATCCGTGAGCTAGAACAGATGTTTAATATTGAAGGAGAACTCGAGGATCCAAACAAAGGTTGGCAGGTTGTATATACTGATAACGAAGGAGATATGATGCTTGTTGGAGATGATCCATGGCAGTAAGTATCAGCATGGCTGACTAATTGGCTTTTCTTTCCCGAGCCAGGAAAAATGCTTGATTATTAGTAGGTATTCATAACCTAGTTTAATAATCTCCAATGTTTTCTGATTTACTTGTTGGATTTTGTCATGATTAACAGAGAGTTCTGTAGTATTGTACGCAAAATTTACATTTATACGCGCGAAGAAGTTGAAAAAATGACCCCACAAACCCCGAGTGCGAAGCTCAAGGGATGTTCAGAAGACCTTGCCACAAGAGAAACATCCCGGTGTTCTGATCGTCAAGATTCATCTATTGCTGGGGTCACTGCTGAAAGGAGTTCAGATGCCTGATACCATTTCATTCTGCATGTTGGTCACTTCTGTCGGGCCTGCTAAAGGGGGCATCAAATGACATGTTTTAGTTGGCCGTTTGATGCTTGGGACCAGCAGAGCAGTTGAATGAACCTTGTAAGAATGTACTTGATATGTAATGTATTTTCATTTCGTCCGCTTAGTTTCAACGTCAGCCTAACTGTTGAAGGCATTGTTGCCTTAAAAAGGCTTGTTTTACAATCTGACAAGCGTATAGGACTAGAAGGTTATGTAGTTATGTGCAATTTACCTTTTGTATGAGTTACATTTTCTTAAATGCCTAGACTGAAGGATATGTTATAATCCCAATTTTGGAGGTATTTTTGTTGATGTGGATCTTACCAGAGAATGTGTGAAGCATTCTCTTAAGATAATTAATTTTCGAATATCATTTGCAAGGGGAGAAAATTGTACATATGATTATTCTTGGATCTTTGTGTTTTTACTAGGTTATCTTGTTCAAATCTTTATCCAAGTGGTTGTTAGATAGGTAGTTCCTCTGAAACAGAGTGAGCTCTGGATTTTGAGGCCCTGCTCCAAGTCCTTCTGGATTATTACCAGAGAATGTGTGAAGCATTCTCTTAAGATATTTAATTTTCGAATATCATTTGCAAGGGGCGAACATTGTACATATGATTATTCTTGGATCTTTGTGTTTTTACTAGGTTATCTTGTTCCAATCTTTATCCAAGTGTTGTTAGGTAGGTAGTTCCGTTGAAACAGAGTGAGCTCTGGATTTTGAGGTCTTGCTCTATGTCCTTGTGGATTAGTTTTGGATTTTGAGACCCTGCTCCAAGTCCTTGTGGATTAATTTTGGATTTTGAGGCCTTGCTCCAAGTTCTTGAGGATTAATTTTGGGTAGTTTTTATATAATAATAACAATAAACTAATTTTAAGGTCACGGTCAAACCAGACATCAAATTGGTGTATGAGATTCTGGGATAAGGAACTCTCTTTGTGCAACGATTTGACTGCTAAAGGTTATGCTAAAAAGTCTATGAAGATGTATATATCTTATCCCCTTTGGATTTGAATGTGCAACGATTTGACTAAAGTCTATGCTAAAGTCTATGAACGTGTATATACTCTATCCCCTTTGAATTTGAACCTGTAATCTCAACCTCCAAGTGACCTCGACCTCCAAGGAAAAAGCCTATATGACTTCCAAGAAAAAGCCTATAAACATAAAACTAATCTCATTGTTGCAATCTGTATGTGGTTGATTGTATAAAACTATTAATCTCATTGACAGATTGCAAGATGTATGTGGTTGATTAACAATCATGTTTGATGTAAGGTGTGGCTATCTATTTGGACAGTTAACAACATTTAAAAGTCCTCCACTATGAGGATGCTCCACTTGTAATAAAACAACTATATGTATTGCAGTGGATGTTAAACAGAACAAATAATTTGCTGGTATAGCTATGCAGGTAGCATTAGTATGGTACCAACTTATCAACGGTGCCTATGACCACTTGTCATTACACCGAATGCCTCTGTTATGATTGCACAAGAGACCACTCTTAATAAAGAAGCCTTGGGCAGCTCACCATGATCTTGTTTTGCATCGAATCACATTAGATAACAGATTTTGAATGCTTCATGGGGTAATGATTTTTTTCCCAATATTATTTTTCACATAACCAGATGTTTTTCATACTTTTCAAAATAATTACGTCGAAGGTGTTTTGAAGGGAGCGGTTTTTTCAATTTTTCCTAGTCTGTCGACAACATGTAGGAGACTGCCATTTGTCCCTCCTTGTCTACTAGTCACACTGGTCTGTTACCTGTTAAATCTCCTTCAGTTGCTTCCCGCCGCCGCCATCCATTGCACTGCAGGTTTCAGACAGGTACAATTTAACCTCTAGTAAATAGATCTGGTCCGTTGTACACTAAACATTGGCCAGACGATCAGAGTGTTTATACGAAATTAGTTCACGAGGACTTGTGATCTCGACACTTCAGAAGAGAGACCGATTCACATCTTTTTCATGTAATTAGCAGAATTCTATAATAGTCCGTTGAAAGCTTGTTTGTGTTTGACGTTTTTGGAGAAGGCCTAGCGGAATCCGGTTCAATTACACACTTTGAACGTTTAAGTGAGTTGGCTCCATTACAACCTACGCGATGGCTGTGACAACCTTGACTGCAATCAGGGCAGTTATTTGCGTACGGTAATCTTTGGAAATATATTGCACCACTGGTATGGGTTAGTCTTTAAAGTTGTTGGTGCAGGTGAATCGAAGAAATATACTAAATGTAGAGGGGATTATATGGATGGAAGACAATTTGAGACAGTGCTTAGGACAGGCACGTTTCTTGATATTTATACAAGTATTTAATATCATTGTAATTAATTATATATAAATTGGATTTCGTTTTTGTTGAGGTAGATGATTTACGTGTACAATCTTCTTATTCTAGATTTATTCATGTCGAAGGTAAAGAAATAAGGTTAAGGTTAGGAAATAAGGTTGTTATTGAACAAAACAAAGAAGGAAAAAATATATACACAATAAATGTGCGGTTCTATATTTTTAGAATTTACGATATATTTAATTGGAAGAGTTCAACTTCTCACTGAATATCAACCATCATACCTTATATGTAAATAAATACAAATACAATTTCTTCTCACTGAATATCAACCATCATACCTTATATGTAAATAAATACAAATACAATTTCTTGTAAGGAAATTAAGAAACTCTTTGAATTACTAAATAAAAGTAAAATACAATTTCTTAATCTTTGACTTACTAAATAAAAGCAAAATACAATTTTTTAATCTTCTCATTTTATGCGATCTTCTTTTGAGATATCTTTAATTATTTTAAAACAATCTTTTTATTTAAAAAAAAACAAAATACAATTTTTTAAGAAACTCTACTAAATAAATCTTTAATTATTATGAAACAATCTTCTTACTTTAAAAAGTAAATAATCATATTAAATAAAAACAAAATACAATTTTTTAAGAAACTCTTTGACTTACTAAATAAATTTTTAATTATTTTGAAACAATCTTTTTACTTTACAAAGTAAATAATCATATTAAATAAAAACAAAATACAATTTCTTAAGAAACTTTTTGACTTATTAAATAAATCTTTAATTATTTTGAAACAATTTTCTTACTTTAGAAAGTAAATAATCATATTAAATAAAAACAAAATACAATTTCTTAAGAAACTTTTTGACTTAATAAAAGCAAAATACAATTTCTTTCAAAACATCTTTAATTATGTTGAAACAATCTTCYTACTTTAGAAAGTAAATAATCATATTAAATAAAAACAAAATGCWATTTTTTAATATTCTTATTTTATGAAATCCAAAATACAATTTCTTAATATTCTTATTTTATGAAATCTTTTTTTAAGATATCTTTATTTATCTTGAAACAATCTTCATTTTATAAAATCTTCTTTTAAAACATCTTAAATTATTTTAAAACAATATTTTTATTTTAAAAAATAAATAACTATATTAAATTAAAACAAAATACAATTTCATAATCTTCTCATTTTATGAAATCTTTTTTAAGACATTCTTAATTATTTTGAAATAATGTTTGAGTAAATAATCATATTGCAAAAAGAACATTTATTTCTTAATATAATAAGTAAATAAATAACCATATTAAATTAAAACAAAATACAATTTCTTAATCTTCTCATTTTATGAAATCTTTAAGACATTTTTAATTATTTTGAAATAATGTTCCAGTAAATAACCATATTGCAAAAAAAACATTTATTTCTTAATTTTTTTTAAAGACATCCTTAATTATTTTGAAACAATGTTTGAGTAAATAATCATATTGCAAAAAAAACATTTATTTCTTAATACAATAAGTAAATAAATAACCATATTAAATTAAAACAAAATACAATTTCTTAATTTTCTCATTTTATGAAATCTTTAAGACATTTTTAATTATTTTGAAATAATGTTCCAGTAAATAACCATATTGCAAAAAAAACATTTATTTCTTAATATAATAAGTAAATAAATAACCATATTAAATTAAAACAAAATACACTTTCTTAATCTTCTCATTTTATGAAATCTTTTTTAAGACATCTTTAATTATTTGAAACAATATTGGAGGAAATAACCATATTGTAAAAAAACCATTTATTTCTTAATATAATAAGTAAATAAATAACCATATTAAATTAAAACAAAATACAATTTTTTAATCTTCTCATTTTATGAAATCTTTTTTAAGACATCTTTAATTATTTTGAAACAATGAGTAAATAACAGTATTGCAAAAAAAACATTTATTTCTTAATATAATAAGTAAATAAATAACCATATTAAATTAAAACAAAATACAGTTTCTTAATCTTCTCATTTTATGAAATCTTTTTTAAGACATCTTTAATTATTTTGAAACAATGTTCCAGTAAATAACCATATTGCAAAAAAAACATTTATTTCTTAATATAATAAGTAAATAAATAACCATATTAAATTAAAACAAAATACAATTTCTTAATCTTCTCATTTTATGAAATCTTTTTTAAGACATCTTTAATTATTTTGAAACAATGTTCCAGTAAATAATCATATTGCAAAAAAAACATTTATTTCTTAATATAATAAGTAAATAAATAACCATACTAAATTAAAACAAAATACAATTTCTTAATCTTCTCATTTAAGACATCTTTAATTATTTTGAAACAATGTTCCACTAAATAACCATATTGCAAAAAAAACATTTATTTCTTAATATAATAAGTAAATAAATAACCATATTAAATTAAAACAAAATACAATTTCTTAATCTTCTCATTTTATGAAATATTTTTTAAGACATCTTTAATTATTTTGAAACAATGTTCCAGTAAATAACCATACTGCAAAAAAACATTTATTTCTTAATATAATAAGTAAATAAATAACCATATTAAATTAAAACAAAATACAATTTCTTAATCTTCTCATTTTATGAAATATTTTTTAAGACATCTTTAATTATTGAAACAATGTTCTATTAAATAACCATATTGCAAAAAAAACATTCATTTCTTAATAT